>JAPYZR010004745.1:18618-38665 GCA_030522945.1 Trichopria nigra
GCTATGTAACTATTACATCACAATCACTGTTATGTAACTGTGCCAATTTTGAGGCGACATTTTAATGTAACTGTTACATAATTGTGACATAACTTCTGTAATTGTTTGCTGGGAGTATTGTAGTCATGTCTCATGGTTCACATCACAAGATTTTAACCGTACAGAAAATCGAAATTTCCCGTGATTCGCGCGAACCGTCTTCTGTCGATGCCATATTGTTTTATGGTGCTGACAAATCACCATACAAATTTTCGTATAGAAAATAATTATTTAATTAATAATATTACAAAGCACATCAGACCGAAAAAGAAAACGTTCCAAAAGACTCGTTTGATCTCTCAATTATTTTCATAACATTTTGGATGAATTTTAAAAGAAATCTGAAGCGAATTTCATTTCATTTACTCATTATAGGTACACTAGAAAAAACTTATTAAATGTAAACTTTTTATTATAAAGGAGTGACATCGCCAGTCGCGCTTACAAGAAATGATGATTATCCGATTATCTTGGGAATTGAAAATTGTAGAAATAATTTACTGAATTGCCCCAACATATATATAGGGGGCAACTAAACAATTTGGCCGCGTGAGAGAATCGCTTTAAAACCTATTACTACGTACCGAGAAGTAATTTACCATTTTGCAATTGATTGCAAAAAGATATTTCCTGTTCGCTTTCATGAACTGTTCATACATATAGGTTTTATTCGCAAATCGCGTAAAGTATATGTGCAATATTCATATCAGTCGATGATATTTAACTTTGTGTGTTGTACGATTATACGATTACGAAGTGCATTTCGTAAGACGTAGGGTGTAAATGTGGAAAGATGACTAAAAGTGTGAAGTTGACAATGAATCTAGAGAGAAGTAAAGATATGCCTAGTGTAAAGTATTTAATATTTAATGTTCGCAAATGTACGATGTAAGTCGAAGAATATTACTGTAAAAACTTTATAGGTAATAAACATTAATTCTAATTCTAATTCTAACATTTTGAATTTCACTAAAATATATAGCATTTCTACAAACATGTAACCTCTTCAGCAATCTATAACACGTTTTATATTAAAAATTTTCTGGGCAGAAACTGTCGTCATTTTCTAATAGGGAGGAATAAAATAATATACATTAATATCTATTATATCGTTTATAAGGTGAGTAAATTCTATTATAGTGTCATTATCAATCTTGATACGGACACGTTTAAATATATTATTCTACGACTTAACGAGTGCGTGCCAATCCAATAAGAGCACGATAAAAATTAGTCTTATAAGGTCCCTCGAGCGAGCTAGGAGAGGCGAGAAAAGACGAAGGGATCGTGATAAAAAGCGAGGAAACTTATTGGGCAGACTTTCTTGATTTTTGATACATCTTGTTCTAATTGTTTTTTTTTTGTCTAACTCGATCGGCATAAGAGCTTCTATGTCTCGATATAGCTACATAGTTTTTCGTGAGTTTGAGACTACAATCGCGCTTCGAGACTATCTTGTTTCCTCTGCTTAAAAATCAACTCTATATAGTCTCACTCTTTCTTTCTCGCTCATACAGTTTTCAAGAGTCCCTATACATGAACACTATATGATCCTATATGATCTATATATATGAACACCTAAACTTTAACATCAGTCATATTATTGTATAAAAATCAGGAGATTTGATTATGATAAATTTCAAAAAGAGTATTTACAAGCATAGTGTAATATTGGAAGATGGGTTATAGGATCTCTAATTATTACTACATTTTACTACCCTCAAAAATGTTCAGCTCAAAGCCCTAGGTGACTGCAATGCTAGACACTCCTGGTGGGGTTCTAGATCACTCACTCCAAGCCCAAAGTGATTTAAGCAAACTCCCCTATTTAATCGATTTCGCTATCGTTAAAGGAATTGATCCCCTATATATCAAAGCTAAAACTAACCTAGTCTATAAGTGTCTAAAAATACCAAAGCTATATATAAGATGGCACATTTCAACTTTATAAGTAGGTCTCGTCGCGAATTAGTCACATAGGGGTTCACAAAAGTCGACTTTAAATAAATAATAATAAAATATATAAATAACCGTATATATTCATTGCGTAATGAAAACACTAAGGGAATGTAAAATAAAAATAAATTCATTTTTCCAGGACATTATTGGCGCCAAGAGGCTCACACGTAAGATCTGCAATATAAGACTTTCAGCCATCGCCGATCGCTTGATAAAAGCATGAAATATATGCCACGTGTAATCGATGATTCTTGTGCAGAATGTGCGACCGGAGACCGGAGTTTTCCCTTGAAGTGTGATCTTTGTGAAAAAAGCTTCACAAGAAAAAATCATCTTCAAAGGCATTGCCTATCTGGTGCCTATGTACATATTTATTATCAGGACTTATTTAAAGGTATAGTAAGGTATACTCATATAGTATTCTCAATAAATTACAACCGTTATACAATTTCTGATGTATTGTAAAAATGTAAAGTTAATGTTATATTAAATTAATTTATAACATAGGCATCCAGAAATAGTCTCAACTTATAAATTTAAGACAGTCTGACAATCCTGACACGGGATACATTTTCATTTGGAAAAATACAGTGCCTCAAGTATAGGTACTTGGGCATGGCTTTTTCTTTAGTTTTTTCCATTGCACACACGAATGTGGGTATGTGTAGGAAGTTGAATGCAGACGCAGAAGGGTTCACCTTTAGACCTTTGTATTACAGAAAATGGATACCAGCGATTTTCGAATTACCAACGTTTGAAATGTTTCTTTTTTTTTGTATTCATTCTCGATATTCTCCGGTAGATGTGAAATTTGTTCTGTATCCAATGATACAACGTTGTTATTAATTCACAGTGAACGTGGATGATGAAGTCCCGGTTAATTCTATCGCTTGTTTCGGATAAATTCACTTTAGAAGGTCAAAAGCAGGGACCGAGTGGATAAGAGTTATGTACTCTTACCTTGCCCGTGTCTGGACCGTATTGGGCCGCGTCTGGTTGGCCTTAGTTGTGGGTCGGTAAACTTCCCGTAGTATGCCTTCATAAGGTCGACACTGGTTAGCCAGAGTTTTAAGTGAGACTGCCGATACTGGGCCGACAGTGTTTAACCGGAGTTAAGTACTTACCTTGCCCGTGCCCTGCCCGTAATAGGCCAACGAATGGTGGCCAAGCGTATACAATCGATTTTATGCCCGTGTTTCGCCAGTGATATGCCTACTCTGGTATACCAGTACTGGTATTGCAACGCTGGTGCTGTACAGAACATCTAGCGCATCCAGTACTGGTTCTGTACGGGGAGGCCAACTGAGGCAAGCCAGTACTGGCGCGGTACAAAGCCCATTGTCAGTACGGGCTTAAGGAAAATTTTTCCAATTGGGAGGGCTGACACTCGCGACTTGCGTGTCTCTTCTCGGTCCGGAAGAAGTCCGAAAGTCTCATGGAGCGAGGATTAATTCGGCCCGTTGAAGCTGGCTGTAGACCCCCTAGTGAGGAGGTGCTGTCAGTTACTCAGGTGAGGGAAGACGCAGTGATTTGTGTTTGCCTGAGTTTTCAAGTTAGCGATGGGTTATACAAGGCTTATTGATGGTATCGTTTTACGATAACTACGCGTCTCACACGTACGAGTCGAAAGAAGTTTATGTAATTCTGTTTGATATTTCGAATTTGAATCTGATTCTAATTTTGAATTTTGAATTTGTGTTTATCACACGGAAAAAAATGCTTAGTTGGTCATAACCAGGCAGTTGGTTAACTTCTACTACTTAGTAGTAGGCATAACCACTTTTCTGGTTAGGATCAACCAAAAACGTGAAAGATCGGCTGACATACGATAGCGACGGTTGCCTATTTTGTTTGTTTAGTCGTTTTTTCAGATCAGATCGATTATACACTTTTTGAAGAAGTAACGTGGAGATAAAATTTGTGTTTTATTGTGTACTTCGAAGTTTCCGCTTTGAAAATAGGCAACTAGTATATCTAATAATAATACGCTGAGAGGTGCTGAAAAGGGAAAATCAGTAATCACTAAATGCGTAAATAAAAACAAATTTTAGGCAAAAAATCCAATTTCTTCCTCTAAATAGTGAAAACAATGGAAGTTGGAGATTCCATAGGCATCCTTTTTTATTGATTGTATGGGTATAAAGCGCCGACAAATATCATGTAATTTAAAAAATTTGTTGAATAACTCATTTTAAATCATTTTTACGACTCGAGACACCGTGCAGACCACTTGGTCATCTGAGGCGGTTCCGTTGCAGCGCGCGTAATAAGACGCTAATTCGGGAAAACATATATATATATACGTAATCAAACAAATTTAAATATTATAAAACAAACAGAAATTTAAATAGCAACAGAGTTAGGCTAAACTTTTCTTTCGCCCAGGTAACGGCAAATCAAAGTTATCAAAACGATATACAAACAGAGTAGGATCAGAGTAAACAAACAAATATACAAGCAAACTCAGCATAGTGTAACAACACAAATACAAACAATAAACTTGAACATATGATGGAGCAGCTCATGAAAAAATGGACACTATGTTAAACCTAGTAACCGTTCTCGTAAATAATATGTAAAAATGAACAGTTTAAAAATGGAACGCAAGTGGACATCTCGAATTAAAAGCATTTTTAATACACGAAAATATAAACATAATGTTGGTGTCAGAGACAACTTTACTAATAAAAACTTTCGGTTATACCAAACTATACAATACATAAAACCAATCATCCACACAATAAAGCACATGGAGTACTGCAATCATCATAAAAACAAATACAAAACACAACATATAAATGTACAATTTATTGTTCAATGTACAATGTGTACAAAAAATATAAAAATAAAATTCGAAGCCATCCAAATCAACTCATTCGCAAACTACTAAGAAATTCCATCAGGAGCACCAGACTCAAGAAACACACAATTTTTTGAAGATTAGTATTATATTAGTGTAAATAAATGTATAAGTTAATGTTAAGGTGCAAAAACTATAGAGAAAAAAACGTATTTGAAGACTCCATAAATAAATGCCAAAAATATTTCAAGAAAATTACCGAATTTTTGGGTCGCTAGATGAGAATCTAACCTTAACCGACATTTCCAGGTTAATGCATTTTTTTTTTCAAAAACAATTAGTTTCATCGAATAATCGCTGGAGATCATTTGTTTCAAACTTCACCCAGAGTATTTTTTTCCAATTTCAATGTTTAA
Source organism: Trichopria nigra (assembly GCA_030522945.1). Classification (NCBI taxonomy): domain Eukaryota; kingdom Metazoa; phylum Arthropoda; class Insecta; order Hymenoptera; family Diapriidae; genus Trichopria; species Trichopria nigra. The sequence continues at coordinate 23,833 of JAPYZR010004745.1, forward strand.
CTTTTAAATTTCCATCCGCCATATTTGATCCGTCATCTTGAATTTTTAGAAATCCAATATATCGTGCTTAAAGTGAAGATACGGATTCCTGATGTAGACCCAAAAACGCAGTTGTACTTCGTGTTATTACACTTTTTTCACCCTATCAAAATATTTTTTTTTAGCCTCTTCATTCCGGCCACCATATATTGGAACCACCAGATCCACCAGAGTCGTGACATGTTTCGATTTTTTTACAATGGATAGAGGGTGGAGTCCGTCTCATGGAGAGTGCCCTATATATAAGGAGGATAAGAAAATATGCAGGGACAATTTATAATAAGAATATGTAAATAATAAATAGTATGTCGAACAAATAGGGTCAAAATATTTGTGTTTCTTCACATATAGTTGTTTCTTTTCACGATAGAGGGGCTGCGTGTTTAAATATATATAAGAAAATACAATTAATAATTTTGAACACAGTTCTAACAATTTGTTTATAACCGTTAGTGTTAGTGACACAGTCGGCTTATCATTAGTCTTTTAGATCAAGGATAATGAGGCAGATAACAACCGATCACGTTCGTCAGGAGTCAAGTCTTACTTCTGGCTTTGGTAGCTCTTTTGTTGACGATGAGATGATGAGGGATACGGCATCCTGTAATTTGATAGATCAATGCACACACGAATTGCTCAGCCGGAGTGTTATTTCCCATAACGATGGTAAGCAATGTTTTCCATCTTAAAGAACACGACTTTTCCATTATTCTGTGAATATACAACCTTGATTATAACTTGAGATTTGCCAGAGAGCCCTCTAGGTCCTCCTATCGTTTCTTCTCCCCTCTCCCCTGTCTACGTCGATTATGGAATTGCAAATTTCCTGAATTAAAAAACGGCATCAACACATCTCATTCTTCTTTACCGTTTGCACTGTAAAATAAAATAAAAAACAGCTTAAATCGTCGTTATTTTTTTAGATCGGTTACTTGATATGAAATGTGACAATACACTTGAAGATCTAAATATTGATAGTAATTTATTACATGAAATCGCGATGGATGCCGAAAACATTCTTTTCGGTGCCGAGAATTGCAGCTTGGAAGAATCACTTTTTTCAGGCCTGGAGTCGGAACAGCAGAAGGATGCTCCTCAAGCGGTAAGCCTGTCGATTTGTGAATCGTACGATAATATCAAAATATATATATATATATACTCAGTGTTCCAATAAAAAATAAGATACTTTTATGTTTTAGTATAGGATTGGCGGCCATAGGCCGCAATATATTAGCCACTCACAAGAGTACTTATTCATCATATTCCTCAATAAAAACTTATAAGAAAGATACAATTGATTGAATTAAAGTATATTATTTTGTTCATGATTGTGTATATCTCGACTTCCAATTGGTCAATATAAAAAAACCGATAACCTTTATATAGTTCACGTGCATTTTTTATTTTCGTTCGTGAGTTACCGTCCTGGTAATAACGTATATGTATAAACGCGCGTACAAGATCACATACAGACTTGTTTTTTAAATTTTAGGTCCATTTTTAGGTCCATTTTTATGTGAAACATGATGGACAGTCAATGAAAAAACACATGTTAAATTTTTCGAGTGACGAAATTCAATATTTCGAATCCAACCTTTCCGCGTGATTCGGAGTAATAATTTAATTTTTCCAGAATATTAAACACAGGATATTGAAACGTAAGATCTGCAGTGATATTGCCAGATATAAAAGTCAACTTCATAGGCACGAGAAAGAACACGTCTCCCAAAAAAAAGGAGCCTACTTATGCAGGTCTTGTAACAAAAGCTATAAGCGGAAATCCAGTCTTCGACGTCATTATAAAAAGGTTCACGAAGGTCTTGACAACCAATCTGCAGATAACAACAATGAAACCATATAGGTATAAATCGTTGATATATTCACTTTATTACTCCTTTTTTATTTTATTTTACTCTAAACAAATAAATGAAATGGCTGTGATTAATCAACCTAAATTTATTTTGTCCTTAAATATATACTTTTAATGCAAAAGCTTATTAAAATAGACGAATTTTGATGGATTAAAATACTTGCATATTATTATATTTACGTGCTTGCAGATAATTTGACGACCCTAAACGACGATTCGTATGTATAGAATCTGTGACCGGGATCTTCCATTTGAACGTGACTTAAGGACGCATCTTATGACGACGCATAATGAAATGCCGAAGTTCAAGTGCGATTTTTGGGAAAAAAACTTTATGTCGTATCGCAGTCTTCAAAAACATAATATCTGTACTCAGAAAGCTTACTCCCAAACCACGAATAACAAAGGAGAAGACAAAGGGGTATAAATCATACATATTCAATTTATTACTATTTGTTTACTACTTTTAACGAATAATGGAAGGATTATGAAAGGATTATGAAATCATTTCATTTTTTACTTTATTCATTGATTCAATATAACTATTTAATCAACCGCCATAATTAAAATATATAGTTATTTAAATTAATGAACTTCATCTTATTATAATTAAAGTATTTCAATCATATAGGAGTGATAGTCGGATTTTATCGTCATTCACTGTAAATTTCAATGTTTAGAACATATTTTGTTCAGTATTGGAATAAATATATTATACAATATTTATTATATAAGCCTACTATATATTTCAGATTTCCAAATGATAAGACTGCTAATTCAAGAAAAGTGTACGGATTATCATTGATATTATATTGAATAATCACATGGATGTGATGGTATGAGATTAATGTAATTTAGTGACAACCGAAAATTTGCGAGGATTTGGGCATCGGATTTTGAAAGAATCGTAGCATTTTTTAACGAAATTATGATTAGAACTCAGATCAGTTTTACCTTGTACATAAATAAATGTGTGGATGTAGGACTAAATGTGGACGTAATTGTGCAAGAAATTGTGCGTTGAGGTATAATATATATGTATATAGAAGATTTTATAATTATTAGATGTAAATGTATAAAAAAAATTATTTGTAAATTGACTATTATTGATATAAGTTGAATTGTAACGTATTGCGGTCAATATTTTCTGTAAAATAATTATTTGAAAATGAAAAAATTAATTTTTATTAATTGATTCTGTAATCACTAAAAACATGCCTTAGAAACAATTTGCTGATTTATTTTGAAAATCATGTCATTCTTTTTTCAATACCACTATAACTCTTTCATTACTAATGTGTAATAGCCATTTCAGTGTATAGAATCAGTTATCATTAATTAGAAGAATGCAACTTTTCAAAATACAGGAGTTTTGATTCTCAATCCAGATGACGGAAACGTGCGAACACAGACATTTTGAAATACCAAGGACGAAGTCCTGCTACATTGCCAAAAGCAGGCTTTCCAGAAAAAGCTTCGGCACATCCTTGGAAATAGAAATATTGTAAAGGACATGACACCAATGAGGAGACTTGAAATTCTCGACTGCTGCACGGACGGCCAAGACGTAACAGACGCAATAAAAGGCGACACCGGAATGAGCGGGGACCCTAGAGTAGACATATTCGGGCCCAATAAAGACGACATCTGCAATACAGAAGCTAGTCGTAAGGGTAGAATTAAGTGTCTTGGCTACTGGGCGGTGGGAAATGACCTCGTCGGGGTTTGGGTTACAAAATTGCAACTCAAAGGCTAAGGCCTCATGCCCCACCAGAACTGGAGGACAGACAAACTGCGGAAACAATAGTGAAGGGTGTATTTGCGACCCACCTAGTTCTCGTGAAACAGTAGACTATGACGAATGAGATGTTCCGGAATTCTCCTCTATGAAACCTGGAAAAACACCAGAACCTGATGGCATATCTGGAGAGGTCTCACGCATGGTAGCATATCAAAGACCGAAATTATTAGTGGACATGTACAACCAATGTGGAAAATAGCCAGACTCGTACTTTGACCGAAAGGAAAAGAGGATAAAGATTCCCCATTGGAACACATCGGCCTCTGAGTCTTTTAGATACGGCAGGAAAGTCATACGAGCTACTTTTAAGACCAAGACTGACAGACGCGATCACGGCGGCGCGGGCGGACTGACCGATAATCCGTTGTGGGGGTGGATCGCGTATCAGATTCACTAGGGGGTTCTGGGGTAGGTAGTAATGATGGGGTCTTTCGAGGACTTTTCTTACTGCTCGATGTAGAGTAAGGACTAAAGGTGGTATCGGATTTACCGATTTTGAATGGGGTTCATGTTGTATATCCTGTAATACTGGGGTGTAGAAGCGTGTTCAGGGTGAATCTCAGGAATGACTAGATCTATAGAATTTTAAATCTTTAATATGTGCCTTAGGATTTTCGGCTATTTGTGTCTTCAATCTAATATACAACAGGGTACAATATACGAATTATTCTAGAAGGCCCTGTAAACCTAGGGGCTAATTTAGCTGCAAAATGCTGAATTCCTGATAAGAGGATTCTCGTTCTTCACATTACTGAATCATTAAACTTTAAATCTATTACTCCAAACTTTGGGATCGTTCGGGTGAGGGGATACTAAATCATTATGTACAGATACTTTTCATCGAGCATTCGATTTGTTTCCACTTTCGAATGAAATTTAGCCAATTTTCATATACGAAATTAATCGTTTTCAAACGTTTTCACGCACGTACAATTGCCGATTTCGAATATAAAATGTATTTACATATATAACCTCAATTTTGAATACCATTAATATGACTGCGCATTTATTTGAAGATTTTCGACAGTAGAGCGAAATGAAATCGTATGAAAAATCATTCATGCTATAGCAAGCTGTCAAAAGAACGTATATTACTTCGGATGCAAAATTATTACGTTGTTTTCAACAAATCCCCAGGTGGAAAAAATTTGATGAAATTGTAATGAAATGTTTAATGAAATTGTCTATGATTTACTGTACGTTTTGGAGTATTTTTATTAAAAATTCAACAAAATATCATTAAAAGTGATAAAAAGGTGAAAAACATCACGTTTTTTCGGTGTTATTTTCAAGATAGCGGCTAAAATATGGCCGACCGCCAATTTCTATTATCATAATCATATTATCGTAATCAGCGACCCAAAATACGTAAGATACCATATAAAATTTTATTTTCCAGGTGTCGTAGTCTTTCCGAAGGTAATTAAATCGCAAAAAGCGGTTTCCCCACTCTACCACTCAATGGATAAATTTCAAAATCTAGTCAGTTCTAAGACCGTCCCCCCACCATTTTCGCTTGGATATATCCCAAAATCTAATTAGTTCTAAGTTGGACCAAAATATATATATTTGTTTTCACATATTTTCTTACGGATAACAAGAGAAGGGGAAAAAAGAATCAAAGAATCAAAGAAAAAATTACATTTAGATTATTAACAAAAAAACAAAAACGAATTTATGATTAAACTTTCATTAAATGTTCATTAGAATATGGCGTTGAAATTGCATCAAAATCACATTCATTTTGTTACTACATTTACCTGCAAAAATATCATGAAAATATAGCATTATTTTTTTCTATATACACGAACGAAAAATGAAACGTCATTAACATGTCAACAAAAATGCACGAAAATGCTACGCAAATTTCATTAAATTTGCATTGGAAGTGCATTGAAATATCAGTATTTTTTTATTTTCTATATAGTTAATAAAATATCATTCAAATCTCATTAATATTTCCATGAAATAACATTAATTTTCCAATGCATTAAAATTACATTATATTTTTCCACCGGTACGATCGAATGCAACGCATGGCATCGGGTAAATTTGCATAACGAAAAATATTCGAAACATTATATACTATTCGTATGAAAACGTTTAATAACAATTAATTTCATATAATAATTGTCTAAATTTCATTCGAAATTGGAAACAAATCGAATGCTCGTTGAAAATATGTTGTACACTGAAAAAAAATTTGTTATTTTCAAGTAAATATTTTCTCGAATTAACAAAAGATTTTCTTTACTAAAAAGATTAAATTTACTAAAAAGAAGGAAACATTTTTTTAATTCAAGTAAATATTTACTTGAAAGTAACAAATTTTATTTTCAGTGTACACGATCTCGTTTATTGGGAGCCTGTTACTATAATGGAGTTTTTTGCATATATATATATATCAAATGTTTGATCAATAAGAGTTCGTAATGATGTTGTTGTTACAATATTCAAAGAACAGTTATTTACGATGAATTACTAAAAAATCGATGTAAAATACTTTACATTCATAATTTACCTTCTTTCTAGAGCCACAACTCGTATTTTGAAGAGAGCACATTCAGTTAGAAAAGATACTTGTTCAAAGAGCTTAGTGACGCCATCTAACGTAGTCGCTTAGAAAGCGAATGATTATTGTATACTTATATCCTTTGATGATTATTGACATAATTGGAAGTTTTACAAGTGCAATTAGTGCAATTTTATTAAATATCACAACGATTATTGCAATAATATTACGATTGACACAATTCCTAAGAAAATTTGACAAGAATCGATGGAATACATGCGTAACATTTATTAACGTTGTTTTTCTTCTCGTTGATTGTGTAATAATGCGACTCTCACAATAATATATTTAAAAACAGTTTTTAGGTTAGAAATTACATTATTATAAATTTATTTCAAGAGTCTCCCAAACGTCATTATATATTATGTTACATCAGCCTCGATCGGTAACGATCAAAATGGAATCGTTTTGTTTTGTACACGGAATATGTACAATGTCAAAGAAATGCCAAGGAAAAATCATTCAATTTTTTTAGCTGTATAAAGTAGTAGAACATTTACCGACCGAGACTCTCAACAAAAAAAAAAGTATAAATAAAAGAAGATAAAAAAGAATAAAGCGACATCGAACTATCGTCGTTCGAAATCTTTTCAATCATCAGACCATGGTATAATTACATCATGCATCAGACTTGAAGCTGTTTGAATATCGCGTATCTGCGATCAGGTGATGCTTCGACGTATAATATAGACTCTAGTTTAACCCGTGTAAGCCCTACTTTACCATATCTCATGCGGTTGTATCCTGCATTACCGACGGGGAATTGCGCGCGCATATCCGCTCCGTTTTCGAATCCTGTTTTTCCAGTCTTCCTTAGCCCGTATGTTTCTCGCTCCGGATCGCGATCAGCTCGCTCGCTCCCTCGCGCATCGTGATTGTGTGGGTGTGCGTCGTTTATATACACGGAGACTCCGATATACCCCATACCAATGCGAGGCTCCGCTGCTGCTGCTGCTGCTGCCTGCTCCAGGCCTCTCGGTGTGCGACTTCCTTCCAGTCTCGTCGAAGCCCCCGCTTTGCTCAGGTCGCGCCCGCTGCGTAACGCGCGACGACGTGCGTGTGCGTGTTTCAAGGAAAACAGAGAGTGCCAGACACACACCGAGAGTGTAATATCGAGGATAATCGCGATTCGAGTGCAGCAGGCAGGCGGCTTCGAGGCGGATATCGCGGATAGCGAATCGCGAATAAAAAAAAAAAAACAAACAAACAAAAAATAAGTATGTAACGGCGAGATGCGAGAACGGAGCCCGAAAACGCCGTGAATATAATGCCCGTCCTGGTGGAAAATACGCCCGGTGAACCGATGACACGTACGTACCAGGTACAATTCAGGTTCAACACTTTTTCATTTTCGATCGAATGTACGATTCGATTTTCGAAACTGGCGCTGCGTTAATATATCGAGGGATTTTTCGGGTGCAGTCTACTATATAGGGGGTTCGCGCCAAGAAAACGGAGCAGAGAGAGAAGTGAAAATCGAGGAGGATCTCGTGCCGCGTATATACATATATATAGAAAGCGATTTTGTCCGATTAACGTGAAGTTCGCTGTAGACAGTATATACGGTATCGGCGATTGTTGCCGTTCCAACGATACCGCTATATATATATATATATATATATACGCATATAGGCGGTAAGGAAACCGAGAGATGACTTTTCTCGTTCCTTCCCTTTTTCGCTGTCTTTCTTGTCGCAATACTCGTCGCGATTCTCTTTCTGTATACCCGTCGGACTTTCGACGGACAATTAAAGAGAGAGAGAGAGAGAGAGAATTTTTTTGCAACTTTGCGAGAGACTTGTTTTCGTTGCTAAGGAGAATTTGGCGAATGTCGTCGTTGGCCGTCATTTTGCCATTCGTCGATACTTTAAATTGACACGTTTAAATCCAAGATGGTACACATACAGCAGATCGAGATATTTTGCACGTTTGGAATCGATGTGTTCGACTGTTATACGCGAACCACATTTAATTTGCTGAAAAATAGTTGTTTTCCAGTAAACGTCGGTAAAGCAGATCGCTGCGAAATCGGAGTGCGCGTGTTGTTACTCCTTTTCAACACGTGTAAAATTAAGAGAGATGGGAATAAGAAAGAATTTTTGACGACATTTCTGACGTTTTTTTTTGTCAACATTTTTGTCGTTTTATGAATATGTAATGCAAATATTTACGAAAGAAAATAATGTAATATATAACGTTTTCGCGGAATATTGTTATGACCGAAACTCAAACTGTCGATAAAACAGTCTTTATGACTTTATTATCATTGGGTTTTTCGAATCTTTTCCTTTTATTGCTCTTTGTAAAAGTCGGATAATTTTGCAAAGTACGAATAAAAGTCAACAATTTTCTATACGATTGTCAAGTCTCTTATATGTGTATCGAAAATATTAATATAATATAGTGAGTGACTTTCGAATATCTCTCAAAGTATTTCTACACATTTTCGCAATAACTGACAGGAAATCTGTAATCAAGTTTCCCTGCGACAATCGGTAAAACAGATACGTCAAATGTTTTTTTTTTGCTGAATAGTAAATCTGCATATACGCAAGAATAGAATTTATAAAGTTTAGAAAGTATACATATATATATTTATATATTCTTCATATATGTGTATATATGTATATACTTTCATATATAAAATATACATGCAGAGTTTCCTATCAAATCTGCATTTTTTACTCCGTTTTTATAAACTCTTTTACGAGATTTTGTCATTCATTAAGTCTCTATTATACACTGAAAAAAAATTTGTTATTTTCAAGTAAATATTTACTTAACAAATTTTTGTTTTTCATTATATACTATTACATTATTCTATTATATATATATATATATATATATATATATATGTGTATGAAAAACATTTAGTGTTTAAAGGGACAAACAGTGACTTAATGAAATGACAGAAACTCGTAAAAGAGCTGATAAAAACGGAGTAAAAAATGCAGATTTGATAGGAAACTAAGCATGTATATGCTTAAAAAAATGAAAATTTGATAGGAAATTATGCATCTAAACTGTCAATTTTTCAAAATTTCTTAATAGACCTGCTTGATCGATATATAAAAATATTTACGGAAAAAAAAACATTACTCGAAGATGCATGATTTGTTTTTTTTTTTTTTTTTTTTTGTAAAGCAGATTTCGTTATTTGTGAAGATGTCGAAAATTTCAAAGCAATGTAAGTGAATGAAAAAATGTTTGTTTAAAATCAACAAGTACCATAATAGATGCGGAAAAAGTTAGAGAATGTGACCCTGAATTGTGCAACATCGACAGATTTTTTTCCGTCGGAGTCGTATAGAAGAAAATACAAAAGTGTTTTTCCTTTACCGCTTTTTTGCTCAAAAAAAATTTGAACGTTAAAAATTCGTTGAGTCTACGTCAAATCAGAAAGTTTTTGAAATTTCACGGTATATATAATTTTAGGTTATGTTTTTTACGAATATATTCAGAAATAAACAAGACATTTTTGAATTGTTTTATTTTTTTAGCGAAACATGTCCGATATTCAAATCGCAATAACTCATGGCAGACATGTTTTTTCTATATTGTAAATATGTTTATTATATATTCGGATGATATATTAAAAAAAAAAAAAGAATTTTTAAACCATCTTGCATACATCAATTTTTTCTTGAAAAATATTTGTTAATAATTAACAAATATGGATTTTCCACACATAAAATCAGTGTCATATTTCAAGCCTTTACACAGAGAGGTAAAAATCTTCGAAAAAATCGTTTATGATTCTGAGAAGTTTCCGCACTGCACATTGGAAAAAAAATCTATTTTCAAGTAAGCATTCACTCGAATTAAGAAAAGATTTTCTTGAATAAAGTAAGATTTACTAAAAAGAAGGAAACATTTTCTTAATTCAAGTAAATATATTTACTCGCTGTAGTACTATGCAAAACTTACCAATCGGCACTTTATAATAAAAGTATAAAATATTTAGAATATATTTCAATATTCAAAAATGGAAGATCCAATATGGCGGATTTAATTTACGCAAAATTTCACCTATTGAAATATGCGAAGGCGTAATTTTGAAGTAAAACTATCGGAATTACGTTTCGGTTAGGATGGAAAATGCTTAGAACGCGTTAACATAATGAAAATTGCGATTGAACACAAAAATTTGCCCTAAAAAGTGGGGATTATTTTGGATATTAAAAAAATGTTGTGTAAAATGTCCTGACGCCATTCAAAAGAGCAACCTTAAAAGCGTTGAAGGGTTAACGTTTGTATTTTAATTTATTAAGGGGCAAAAGTGAGTGCAAGAAATTACCAACTTGATGAATGTAAATTTAATGTTATATCTCAAGATTTTGAAATAAATTTAGAAAGAATATATAACAATAGAAAATTAAAACTTAGGTTATGATATTCTGTCAGTGTAGGTTCTATTTTGGAAGCTCTACAAGCCATTGTACTGTTGAATCTAAACATTTTATAAATGTATGTGATATGGATATCAAATTTTTAATTTTTAAAGAGACAACATGTATACAAATGTGGATCGAGTATCGGTTATATCTATATTTTTAATTAAATAATATTGAACCTAATGAAATGTAATACGAATCTAAAATTATACACAATAATAAGATCTTTGGTCGATAGTATTATTTTTTAACCTATAAACGCCCAAGATGGCATAAATTTCATTCTTTTTTCATCGTTCTGCTAAAGACACAATTTGTTAGCAAATCTTTAAGGAAATACATATTTTTATAGTTTAAGATTCGCTCTTTCCGATGGTGATCTTTAAATATTTCTAAAAATTTATAAACTATGAGAAAATTTAGTTTAAACAAAAAAAAAACGTGATTTTTCCATCCTTTTTTTCTTTATAAATCGAATTTCCAATATGTTTCCCGTCTGCAATGAACTTGGAGAAATTGTTCTGCAAAATTCAATGAATTTTTTTCTCGAAAACGATAAACTTTCAAACAAAAAACACCAAGAGTAAAAAGTTTTTGAAATTGATCAAAGAATCCACTGGAAATTTTTTCAAAATGATTGAAGCAATTTTTGCAGTTTTGCAAATTGTAAGTTTTTGAAAAATAACAAAATTGCTCGAAATGCTTTGAAAAAATTTACACGTATTCTTCGGACAATTCTAAGAACTTTTTGTAGTTTGCGAATTGCTTCAAAACTTCATCGTTTCGTAAGATGTGCCATACACACTATTGCGCGAGTACCGACCATTTAAAACACTACTACGCCTGTATCTTCCCCTAAGCGGACCATTACGAATTACTAATGTATATATATATGTATTACATAGATAGAGGCAATCCCATGCTTAAGAGGGTTCTAAAGTAGAACAGTTACCGACTGAGCTTTGCAATAATAAAAGTATAAATAACAAATTATTGAAACTTTTTTTTTAAATTTGGTCTCTGGAAGGGCGATTCTACATAAAATATACAATCACCACAAAAATTCCAGCAGAAATCATTAAAAATTAAATGAGAACTTTTGGAAACAAATTATTTTTAAGGTATGTAAAAATAATTTATTTCCAAAAGTCCTCGAGGACAGCCGAAAGATATGCCGAGTGCAACTAGATTTTCCCTTCACTTTATACCAAAAGACTTCCTACGGTGACCTTAAATTTGTACCACATTTACAAGAAAAAGTTACAATCGATAGATTTCTTATAACGATTTAAATATTTCGACTCCATGTTTATTATTATGGACCAACAATTCAAAAATGGGACACGATTATTAGTAATTCTTAAAATCGAAAATGAAGGAAAGTAAACGTAGCAATGCGATTGGACATGAACATATAGCTGGGCAATCTAATCAATTTTTCACACTTATCCTTAAAGAAGTGGGGAACATTAATTGAGTTGTTATTATCCGGTCATTGGTACGTTTACCTAAAAAACATTTCTCGACTTCTATAATTGGTCACCTTCATTGTTTTCCTACATGTTAACAAAGATATATTTTTTGTTTAATTTAGCATTTTAATCAATTAATTAGTTTGATGAAAATGGAAAGTATATTTTATTTTACTTGTAATTGGACAATTAAAAAAAAAAAACACCGTTGACCAACCAAAATTGATAAAAAATTAAACTAAGTCCACTAATTTAAAGTTATAGCCAACATTCTTATTTTTAAAAGTTAACAGAGTCTCTTGGAATATGTTCCAAAATCTAATCGGTCCCTCGTACAGCTTCATCGTATCCAAAAAGTGGTTGCAGATGAAATTCTGTTTGTTCGTTCACGAGTAATCGCGTACAAGTTAACAGATACAAATCTTTTTATTGTTGCGTTTTATAATTCAATATGAAACGTGGACAATTGATGAAAAACTAGTAAACAATTAGGTTTTTCTTTCTTAAAGATAAATAATTCGAAAATATCAAAAATCCCCATATACCGAAGAAATAATTATAATAATATTGATTGCAGAACAATGCTAAAAGCATATACCCTATAATGAACATTTGATGATTTCTTCGATAAATTCTATTAGATGACATCGTATATGTATACAAACTAACAGAAAGAATAATAGCGGAGTCAGACATATAGACAGAGAAAGAGAGAGAGAGATACAAATGTGTGGAGTTTTCATTTGCGGCTTGTTTTCGCGGCTGCAGGAAAACTTCTCAAACATTGGAGGTGCCAAACGTGACTGGAATAAAAGGAATATATTATCATATTGAAAAAAATAATCGTCGGACAGAATGTATATATATATATATATATATATATATCGATTAACATTGACGTGCTTTAAAACGGACCAAATAAATGTATAAATGATTAATAAAGCTTGACGGAGATACAGTCGATAGTATTGTAAATATTTAATAATGTCTAATATTTTCAACGTGAAAAAGTACAAAATCGCATTTCGAAGATATTATTGGTTATATCTGTTATATAATTTTTATTATAATAAAAATTATTTTCAATTATTATTATAAGAACGACACATCAGATAATGTTGAGATTTTAAAGGTTCCGCACAACGATGACCCACTTAAATTTTAAACCCAATGCACGATGTTTTGTACTTCATCAGGTTGCGATGTCATCTTATCGAAACGTATTGCGAAAGGTAGTATCAGCGATAAAAAAGAAAAATTAGAAAACCAAAAATTAGATTAGATTAAGTTAAATCTGATATACGTAAAGTATTTCAAATTCAAAAGTAGTCCGGGCACCCTTTGAGAACCGTAAAAACGAAGTGAAATCACAAGAATTATACATATAGGGTTTATATTTAAGCGTATAAAAAAAATCAGTGATTTTTTATCCCCTTACTTTTTCTTCATTCCTCCTCTCTTTTTCCACGTAGATCACCTAACGAACAGGCACAACAAAGGCAGAGATGCTGCTGAATTTAGGTCAGAAATAGCAGCAAGAGATATCGGATGTGCGTGTGCGAGAGCGAGAGAGAAAATGAGAGTGGGAAAGTTTTTTGAAGTTTCCGCGTTCTAAAATTTTTGTAGCTAAGTGTGGAATAGCGGTTTTTCCCACGTTGATGATTTTCATGAACTAATTTCGTTGATTGCTGATGCTGTAATGCAAGTAAAACGTGAATACGACATTGATGGAATAACAATAATGAGATGAATATCGTTCCACATTGATAACTGAATAATTATGATTGTTTTATCTAGCTGTAGGAAAAAAGTAATGAAAGAATTAAAAACTCTCGTAATTGAATCTGATCAAAACACTTTATTCATATGTGTGTAAATTAGAGTACAATAAGGTTTGCATGCGAATCCGGCAAATTTCGTAGACTGACTTCTTCGCTGTAGCGCCGTTCAATTACGAAAATGAGCTGCGATCACGCCATCTATCGATTATACCAATAAATTATTAATACAATAAACAAAAACTTCAATTGGACGATTGATAATGAATTCTTATATAGGTAAAATCGTGATATATTGAATTATATCACTACTATAATTTGAATGACAAAAATATTGTTAATATACATAGGTTTAAAACAAAAACATTCCCTGACTATAAATCACATTTTCTGTATTTTCGGCTGATAAAGAACTCTACAGTGTTTACCTCTCTATAGTTCCAGAGTACAACTATGCACGTTCGCGGCTTTCCCGGGCCTTCCCTTCTCCAATCAGCTGATCACCGAATAAGCCGCCGCATTCAAACTGAACTTAATCTAACCTAAAGAATTTAAGCATTGTCCGTCCTTACCCTGGTAAAAATTCTGTGTCCATTTTCTGGCTAAGTTAAGTGGTTTAAAACTGTGTACAACAAAAATGACTACAAACTAGACAATAACTAGACACAAATAAGCAAACTAATTTTTTTGTTACAAAACTATCTAAATATTGCACAAAATTAATGTATTTAGACTGTCCACAGCTTAGGCTAAAAATCTTGCCTAATAACTGTCCAGTAAAATTATTCAAAATATGTATAAAAATATTCTGTCTAATTACTGTACAATAAAATTATTTAAATATATGCACATAAAATAAATGGGTAAATGTTACGTACATACTGTCCAGTTAAAATGAACATATTAG
>JAPYZR010004746.1:0-11774 GCA_030522945.1 Trichopria nigra
TTGCAAAAATACTAAAAAATCACTCCCCCCCTCCCCCCTTAAAAACGCAAAGGTCTGGGAATACGAAAACTCAGATGTAAGTTCTTGAATATGCCCCCAACCCCCCTCAAAAGGAATTTTTCTGTTCAGAATTTTTTCCCGCTAAATGTATAATTTGACTGGGCTACGTATAAAACGTCAGATTCAGTGAAGATTCGGTATAGGGGTACTACAGCTATCCTATATATGTACCGTGATCAGGTGCAGCGGGCATCTGTGCCTGGAATGTCAAAAGCCCTTGGACCGCCACCTGACGCACAGCACTGGATAGCCAGTTTTACACCCGGCACGTGGACGATGATTTATGACGAGTTTAACGAGGACGAAAAGCCAACATCCGTGTGGCACGTCGTGCATTAGCGCCTGATTGGATTATTTCCCTTTTAACTCGCGCGATGAAATCGAATACGCATACAACATCAATATTTTAGATCGTTAAAATCACGAAATACGAATTACGTTAAAGTTATGCCCTGACGACTTTTTGGGTTTATTTGTAGAAAAGGTCACATCACGGAATGATTTTAAAATGTTAAAATTGATAACATACATATTGGATTAATAAATATATGTATATATTGAAGCAAAGCTTCGATGAAGGTGCACAATCAACTTTTCTCACCAAACTTGTCATGACACTTTTCTGTAAATTAACATTTACATGCCAATTATATAAATAATATGAATTCTGCTTCGATTGACCTTCGATTACTTTTTTTCCTAAAATCACTTTATACCGAATAGAGACCGTTGCACCTGTTACTGTCCAAAACTGCAGCCAATTTCTTAACTGGATGTCTAGATTTATCAAACATTACACAGTTCATGGAGTCAAAGACGCACATTTTATGTCATATATATCGAAAATTTTAAAACTTTGATCGAAATATGATTGACCTGCCGAATTTGTCACCGATTGTAGCGATCTAAACCCGAGTAACGTACTGAAACGTATACTGACGCTCACGATTCTAAACACATTAAAACGGCGATAAAAGAAAAGAAAAAAACAATGTATAATGAAGCGATTGTCGTGTTATAATTATCGCAGTAATTGCCATTTCTCAAAAGGCAGCGCTTTTCGCTAGAAACCATCGAACTAGTTGTGGAAGTTTCTTAACGCGCTGAATAATTAGCGTGAAGATGTTTCGGACATTTGTTAAAGTGAAAGATTTTTGTCTTTCCATGCCATGAATCACCGCGAAATCACTTAAAATAGAAAGTTCTTCGGTGCCCTTCGAATGCCGGAAGAAGCCTGTTTTATTGATTTCGCGCGGTATCTAAGGATAAGAAAAATGCCAAGAATCAGTTTGAATTGAATTAGGCATTATAATGCCCTGAGAGTGGAAAAAAGTGTCGAGCTTGTGTCGGGAACCCCAGGAGATCACGGATTATATGTGGAACAACTTTCGGTTCCAACCGAATTCTTTTCTTTTTAGAAACCCTACCTTTATCGGCTATGCATCAATCGCTACATAACGTAACCTATTAACACTTTTTAGTATATCCTATCTCGCATTTAAAAAAAGGCACGTGGAGCGTTCGTTGGATTGTGTACCGTTACTTTTTACCGGTATCTGAGGTCGTTTAATTTATTTTTTTTTCGAATCTGCCTTCTATTCTTAGAATTCGCAGTTAAGTATACGCTTCCGGATGATATTGGACTTGACGCCGTGTACATCTTGAGGAAAGCACCAGGAATTGCCGGCGTTGTAATACTTGTAAGTTTTATATTGATCCATGAGGGGTATCAATATACGGGCAGATGACGTAAAATTATGTATCTATTGGAATATAATCCACACAATATGTGATTTAAAAAGAAACAAAAAAATGAAAATTTCAAGAATTCGAGGAACGTAACAAAAATAATAAAATAAATCAGGGACAAAGCATTTTGTTTGAATTAGGTAAATACTTGTAAAAAGACATAAAAAATAAAGAACTGATAAGATTACATATGAAAAATTTCGTGAAAAAAGAAACACCGACCTTGCTCGCTGGTTTCTGCAAAAAAGTGGCGATTCCAGCTCGTACTCTATTCTTAACACCGCGCACGGTGCCTTTGGCACTGCGTATGGCTTCTCTGTCGAGGATTTTGTATCCAGCAAAACACTCGTCGTTTTCGTTTAACTCGCCATTCGCAGTAGCATCCTTCGCTATCGTCGACGATTCTTCCGTGGGCATTTCATTCAGATGAAACTTGTAAAAGCGATCGTCGTCATAGACGTACTTGTTGCCGGAATTGCGATTGTAATTGGCGTAAAATTCCGCGGCGGCACTTTCTTGATCTAACCGATCCTGCTCCAGCTTCCGTTCCTCGTACGTGCATTCTTTGACTATCGGCGACGATGCCCACGACGAGGTAGAGTGCCGCCTATTATCGAGTTCCGGACTCCTGACCCTCGGTGTAGATGAAGCTTTCGACAAGGACGACGTTCCGGACGGCGAGGGCGAAACGCTCAGTGATTTGTCATGCTCCTCGGTGCCGTTCAGAGTGTTGAGGTTTAGTTCCACCGATGCGTCGACGTGTCCGTTGGTGGTCTCGTGAAGGTAAGTTTCGTTCGCGAGGTCGTTGCTCTCCTTCATCGCTTTTTCGTCGTTGACGCTTGTGCAAAGTTCAATACTCCTGGAGACCCGGTACTTGCCGTTCAACGCGAGCCCGTTCCTGCCGTTGATCCGAACTGCGCTACCGGGAAGCTCGCCGTAGTTCAGAGAATCGCAGCTGATGCTGCTCTCGTTGTCGTCGCTGTCGACCTCGGCTCCGCTACTTGTCAGACTGTTCGTCCGATCGTGATGCTGACCGGTTCCGACGCCAAGAATTACCGTGCTCGAGTTCTTTTTCTTCGGTAGCGGCGGTGGTGTACCGTCGAGGTCACTGCACGTTCCACTGTCCAGGGTCTCCGATGGTGAACATTGTCCACTGGACATCACCATCGTGCTCAGAGGACTATTTTGATAACTGCTGTAATAAAAGCAGGCGCCCGATCTCGGATGGCCCAACGAGGAGTTTAGAGTGTCCGGACTGCCGCGCTGGACCATCTCGTCCTTGTACTGGTGATCCGGTGATTGCTTCTGGACCTTATCGGTACTACCGTTGACACTAATCCTTACGCGGGAGTCTGCACTCGCGGCGCGATCGTTCACTAGATTATTGTTATTGTTATTGTTACGGTTATGATTGTAGTTATCGTTATTGTTGTTGTTGTTCGCGATGCTCACGACTTCGTTGGCCTTGGCGAACTGATCCTTGCCGTTCTCAGCCTCGAAGTTCCTATTCGATTGATTCAGCCGGACCGTGGAGATAACTTTACCATTCTCGCCATTCGGATTGATCCTGATCTTCACCACATGGGCGGCCTGGTGCAGCTGCTGCTGATTACGGTCCGGAGCGGACTTCTCGCAGCCGTTCGCAGCCTGCACTTCCGGGATTCTACTCCTGCAGGTCGTCTTAGTAGAATCCGCCACAGGAACGCTACCTTCGACGAATACCGTTGCTCCGGCCTCCGTCGAGGAGGGAGCCGGAATGAAGGTGGTGGGAGGGGAGCTTCGGATTGACACAGTCTGTCGGGCCCCGTGGCTCGTGTCTCGGGCCTGGGCTGGCAGTACCGGGGGAACGGTCATCGTGACTACTCCGTCCATTCAGTTTCATTCGATTTTGCCGTCCGCTTTGTATATATCTATATATATCTATATATATCTATATATATATATCTACGGTATATATATATATATACGAACACACACACAATCACAGGTTCACTGTTCGCAATGATTTAGTAGCAGTCTACGGAGCAGGACGGCGCACCTGCACGACCTTCCAAGGTGCGCGGATGCGGAATTCGATCATCACTGATAAGGTTCTCGATTTGACGACGAACGAGTCGCTAGCGGAGATCTTGATGATGATGAATCGCTGTCTTTTCTAATCTGCAACAAAAATAAGAAAAAAAACATGAATAATGCTTTTTCTATGATGTAGCACCTTCAGTTTATGACGTAGCGAACCGGTTTCTGTGACTCTATCTAATGAAGCTAATTTACCGCTCGTAAAATCGGCAATTAGACTCATAGGCCCCTGTCCCGCATATAATTGATTTGACTACCTTGTTGTGCAACCCCATCGGTAACATTGATTGTTTAAGCTTTAATGAGCGATAAAGAATGTCTTTAATGCACGCTGGTAATTCTTTGGTCTTGTAAATTATTGCACGCTCGTGCAATCCGCGTTAATTATAAGCGCATTATTGGAAACGTTCGATTTATCGGCTAAATTTATCGATGAGGTTTTTACGCGGTGCTAAATTATAGCGCGTCATGCCGAGATTGCAACCATCGGGGAAAAGAATCCGCGGTGAAAATTAATAAAACAGCGCATTAAATGATACCCGCTCTCTAGCTGGGCTGCCTTATAGAACAGTACGAGATATATAGTACAATGTTGTCTCGGAAGTGCGGAGCATTTTCTCCCTGCACTGTACGCCTGAATGGCCAAAGAAGACGAAGGTAGAGTGGGTAGGGAAAAGGGAGAGAGAGAGAGAGCCGTATACGTAAATATTCTTACATGCCCAAGGTCGACTGCGCTTCGCGGAATCGCGATTTGTTAAAAAGATCGAGCCAGCCTCGCAGGCACTCGACGGAATTACGAGAGAGATCGAGCGCGCCGTTCATAAATGGAGCGTGAGAACAGTTATAGAGCGATAGATGTTTACGGTCCGAGTCGCGATGCAACGACATTGCTCTCAATGGAATTCAAATGACCGACCATCGTTTTAAAATAGACGAAAATCCAAGTGTCGAAAACACTCGCAAACCACTTTTACCCGCATTGTCAAAGAACGATTCCACGGGTTCAATGCACATTTGAAGGTAGCGCCTTACCGAAGGCTGCAGTCTCATGGACGCGGTTGATCGTCATAAAATTCTGCATTTGTTGAATCTTTCAGAACGTGTTTCATAAATTTCAAAATTCCCTGCTAAGATTCTTTGCTAGGAACACAATAGTTGGAAGCACTACTAAACGACATCTTAGAAACTATCTTTCATCTCACTTTTCGGTTGCGATAGCACATCGGAGATGATGAATCAAGGCTCATTTCATAGTTAGATTTCCACCGGCGTAACATGGTGTCATTTCAGACAGGACCATGTTTTGGTATTTTATTAGAGTGTAATGTCCTAATTGCTTAATAATAAGCAATCTTAAATAAGACAAAATGAAACGAAAAGAAAAGTTTAACGTAAAACAATACCACCACCTGGTGTATGGATCAAATCAGACCAGGCCATACTAGGCTGTACGACCAAAACGGGAAGATCTCATATACCTATCGTAATAGCATAATTGCGAGAAATGCAATTACCTGAAGCCCGTTAACTGATCGCCGGAAAGAATATTAATTGGCGCGAAAGTATAAATCAAAGATTTTCCTGGATGCCATCGAGGTATTCGCACGTTCATTTGCTGAAGAATGAAAAGAAGACACCACCCCGGAAATGATGCGTTCACCGCGTGTTAATGGGAGCGAGTGTATGAAAGCACTCGAGCTTCGTTTTGCAGATGTTTCCTGGCCCCCGGGTGAGTACGATCTCCTCCTCTCTTCTGGAATATAATTCGCAAACTGCCGAATTCCTCGCAAACGACCTGCTCCTCAATTTCGCAATTAAATCGACGCCTTCGCACGTGACGGTGGATTCGCGAAACGAAAAGCGCTACGTTATTTAACGAAAAATTGCTATGCAATTTTACCAACGATTTAAGTTTATTGCCATCCGTAATTGTCAGTTTGGAGCGACTCGTCGAAATTGAAAGTACGTGGCCATCACGAAACGACTGCAAATACTGCAAACATCGATTCCCATTAAGCGCTCCTTGCAGAATCCCGACGAAAAATATGCCAACCACCTAATGTTGACGGTAATGGGCCGAGCGAAGGAAAAAATTACCTCGCGATCCTTTCTCCGGGCGGTTCGCCTTGAGGACTCGGCGATTACGCTGAAAATGATCGGTATTCAAAAATGTAAAACAAAAACGTCGACAAATAAAATGCTTAGCGTCCGACTCTGCGGCGAGCGTTCTCCAAATGTGCCAGAGTAAACATAACCTCATTTCGCGACCCACCTTTTCTAAACGTTCGCCATAGGTGTGCGAGGCAAGAGTAACGCCTTAAAATAACACCGCGTCGACATTAGAATCTCATTGAGAACAGATGCTCGAATCCATTCAACGGTACTATGCCGTTTCTCTTCGAGTCGTGTATTTTTGCGCCGATAAAATTACATACCTATCTATCCTTATTAAACTATTAAACTATTAAACTACTTCTTAGAATTGGATAAGACGCCTTTCCACGTGAATTTTTGGGAAAACCAACTTTTTCTGATGCAATTTTTTAAGAATGACGTCGATCGTGTCGTACGAAATGAGTCCAGTACGAAGGTACAGACTCTTCCATGCGAGACTTTTATTTATGTAAATTTGGAGAATTTAATTCTAAAAGGAATTTTATTTTAATCAGTTTATTTAATGATATTATAATAATGTTTATTTATTTTCGTCGATTTTATGTATTTATTATTCTTATATAATTATATGACATGCATATTATTAAATATTTGTTGACAACCATAATAAATATTATTAAATCAAAGTTGAATATTTTTGTGATGATTCCAAGGCTTTGATTGATGTTTGTAATTCTCTCAGTTTTTTTACACGATTTGGTCAATTATCCGCTGTGTTTTTTACTTTCAGAATTGTTCTTTAATTTATGTATTGTTTTCTCTTTTATCGAGATCACTATAATTCATATCAAGTTAGAATTTGTTTTTTTTTTTTCATAACGACAAAGTAGCACTTTACATAGATGATCTTATAACACATATTACAAAAAATGTGGACCTCGTCTTTGTATCATTGAAAGATTGAAAGATAATTTTCTGAACATGTGAAAATTGACGTTTGGTCAGACAATAAAAATCATGTCATACAGTTATTTAGCTTTCCAGGCGGCTTTTGTACGGAAATGTCAAAGATAATTATAAACAATACCGACCGCGCCGTGCATTACATTAAAATTTCACATGTTTATCGTATAAATTTCACGTGTCAGGATTAGTTGCCAAGTCAGTGCGGCTGGAATTACAAGTCATAAATTTCAACGTCTATTATGATTCCGTACAATCATCACATCCGAAACGGTCGTTATGCGCTTGTTGTATATTATATATAATTTTAGTAAGTTGTGCTTGGTAGGATATGATACTGTCGAGCGTCCCAAGGTGACCTGCGATTCCGTACAATCAAGCCACGAAACTGTCCGTACCTTCCGTACACAGCATATATAATTTAAATGCGATCTACATCTAGTCGAGATTAAACTTCTCGACTCTTATCGGAGCTGCGCCAGTTGCATCTGGAAGCCATTGAATAGCACCGCTGATGTACGCGATAAATCGTTTCGATATCCAGTATTAAGTAGGCGGGCTCCTAAATATAAATATCTCCACCGATAACTGTTCACGTTTTCGTCCGTGTCACTAAAGACATCAGGACGATTTCATTAAGGTGCAAGTCATTTAGTTGTAGAGATCGGTGCGATAATGTCGACTTAGTCTCACACCGACTCTACATTGTTGTATCTTGATTTCTACAATTCGTTGGAATAAGTCACGTTTGTTCGGGTGAATTCAATTTATAATATTAATGTCTTCGTGTGACGTAATTGAAGACTCATTCACGTCGATTCCCCGATTTAAAAAGTTCAGGTTGGAATGACCGTTCGATAAAGACGCGAAGACTCGGATGTTCGGTAAAAGTGCATTGCATCGTGTGAAAACCATATGGCGACAACAATATACCGACATAAGGTTTTCCCATACGCTTTGACAGTTTCAACGTGACATGTCGTTCCACCATATGGTCTTATCGATGAATGCATTAGAGCCACGAAATTGATCTAATTATTTCTAATTTTCTGACGTTATTAATCGCGCGCGGCAATAAAATCTGAAGTAAACACAAAACGCAAGATCTATACGATGAAGTTTCATGAAAGATAATGTAAGCAACTGGGTCGATCGCTTTTCGAAGGATTATGAAGCAGGTGCTAGAAAGTCTAATTTCGTTTCTTCACGAAAGAAAGTATAGAACTTTCTTCCACCATCTTTTTTATTTTTTATTTTTAAAAAATGCCAGGTGAAGCGAGCAAAGTAAGAACTTTTTATATATATCAGACGGCATATGGATAATTTCGAATTGATATCTTGACACCTGATATCGGTCAATTTGAAAGTCAACGCGAGTTCAGTGCTGCATAACAAATGCATCGATTACTTATAGTCTCGCATGATTAAAAATGTCGGAGAATTGACAGATGGAGCTTTTATAATTTTTAATTAAATCAAGTGACCAGATCTTACCTATCATTACCGTGCAGGAACTAGTCAGTTGACAGTAATCGCCAAAATATTTCGCAATGATGACGAGTCACGACTGATCAAACAAGTCACAAGATGTGATCAAACAAATGCAAGTCCTATTTACTCGTCATCTCGTGTATTGAAATTGACCGAGACCCAAGACAAATATTTAAAAGATCACACCTAAACTCAATGACTCTGCAGTAACGTCAAAGTACTCTAAATTTTGTTTGCAAAAGTTTTGGCAATGTCACTTCAAGTTTCAAGATCGACGAGTGTCCGAAAATCACGTAAGCCACTCAAATGATCCTGGCGTCATATTAAATCGAATGGGGGGACCATTCAAGAATATCCACCTCGGCCGATCTCGAGAATTCAACACTATCGCATCATCTCCGGTACTGGATGAGTCACACCGATCGAAGAAAGTAATCGAACATTCTCCGGGACGACATCCTTAACACGATACTTGCATCAGACACCTTTCGTACCTTGGCTATGAGGCCTTTAAGGGAGCGCAGCGATGACAAGCCGGCACCACCGTAAGCGCACTTGAGCGAGGAGAGCACGTCGGAAGGAAAGGAAGAAGCACTTGCCGGAACAAACAAACAAACACGCACTGGAGAACAAACCGCTCACGATGCCATAAAAAAACCGTGTACACGTACAGATCAAATTTCGCGGATTCGCGGAGCGACGACGGGACGTCCTTAGCGCGAGCAGTCGGTAACTGTTCAGAGTCGCGCTGACACTCGGTCATGCGCTGCCATCAGGCCTGGGTGGGGACCAAGACTGGGACTGGTACTGGAAAGACCGCCGCGGGTGGGGACCGGGAAAAGGGGGACAGAGGGGACGAGAACGGGTCTTGGAGGAGCCGGGTGCAGGTAGGTATAGGGTATACATGTACGCGCTACTCGAGACGGCGCTGCCTTGCCTTTTGCCTTGCCTTACCTTGCCACGGCCCGCGGTGGCGTCCTCTGCGCCGTGGCACGCGGAATATCGGCTATCCGGTCGCTCATTTAAATACCTGTTCCATACCGTTCACCCGCGATGTCCACGCACACGAGAATTCCACGGGTAAATAAATGCCTACGTGCACATGAGCGACTGAACGGATCCGAGACGAAAGAGAGAGAGACGAGAGTGAGTGAGTGAGTGAGTGAGTGAGAGAGTGAGTGAGATCTCGTGGAAGATGGAGGGGAGGTGGGGGCATTGGTAGAGAGCGAATCGTGTGCACCTGCCAAAAATTTCACCGACCTGCTTGCCGATACTCGGCCGCCGCATCAGGTGGCGGGGAACGGGGACCTGGGAGTGGACGAGGCGAGTATACATTGGCGGATGTGCATTCCGACGGCAAAGCCCTCGGGCCTTTCGAGATTAGGGCGTCGGGAGCCTCTGAACTCGTTCATTGATAACTCGGCGTGAACGATGGGAAGGCGATCCTGCACGCGAGAAATCGATTGCGGGTCGATTGCGGCGGCATGAATCGCGGAAAATGTTACACAGGGGGAATTGGTGTGCGGTAACGAAATAGAAATGATGCACTTATCGGAATGATTTTTGCACGCGGGTTCATTTTCTTTTCTTCGCGAACATTTCTGAAATGAAAAGTAGCTACCAAGTCGGTATAAAACATCGTGAACATCTGAATATGAATGATTTCATATCAAATATAAGAATCGAAGCAAAATTAAATTCGTTGTGTAAAAAACAATATTCAAGTATAGATAAGTAGAGAATGAAGGAAGTGGACGGGAAAGGCAAAAGAGAAATTGTATTAAATTAACGGTCTTTGCCGATATCGCCGTCAAGTGGCCAATAATAGCGTTGCCCGAAGATAATGTATAGCGTCCTTGTCAAGAATGTTTGATGCTTGAATCGTTCAAATATTAGGCGATTGTATGTCTTTTGCGCAAGATAAACATAGATATGTATACTCTATTCCGGTCAAAGTGATCGCATCGCTTTATTCCGCTGTACACATTTTTTCATTTGTGTGCCTTGTTCAAACTCTAGGTTAGAATTATGTGTCACCAAAACGCAATGCCAGTTTTTCTCATTACATCTCGACGAATCTATTGGGACTGGAGGGCCTTGATATCCTAAATTGATTATCATCAACACTTCCGTGCCGAAGTTATGCATGCAACTTTCTCGTTTTTCTAATTATGAAATCTTATAATTTCCTTTGATATGCGATGCAATATCCTCCTCAAATTGTTAATATTTTTAAATTATTAATTATTTTTCGCTATTCGAATTAACGAGTGTCTTTCTAAATTGGGATTTTCATTATTCTATTACAAAAATGTCATGCGTTGTTTATGAACAATCAATGACGATCAGTTTTTCGTCAATTGTATCTACTTACTTTTTCGCAACGTTTCGTAAACTTTATTCATATTTCAATAAAAATTTTGTCGATTATCTGGTCAATAATGAAAAATCATCAGAGATACGAGTACACCTTACTATGGAAGTTTTTCACGCCTTCCTGAGTTTTTCTCGCTGCAAAGACTGTAGAGTCGTTTCATTTTACAAATTACTTTCAAAATATTCCTGTAAATTTTATTAGAAACCAAAAAAATTGATCAACAAATCGCTTTCATAATTTCATAAAAACATGTATACATATTGAGATATTCTTAGACTAAAAAATGCCCATAATTTCAAAACATAAAATTACAAAAATCGAAGAATGTTTCATATTTTGCGCCCGCCATCTTGAATTTAACAAAACTAACCTAAGATTCGGAATTAGCGACTCGAAATACCACCGACTAATTAGTGCGATAAAAAAAAACAGAAATATTTCATCGTATGGATCACACTTTTGGTAGTAAATTGAAAAATCTAGAATGTCAGATTCCTCTGAAAACTGTTGGAATGAGGAAGAGATAGTGACAGTGACAGTGAGAAGAGATACGTTAGAAAATAAAAACACGTGAAATGTAGTATGGCGAAATATTATATATACAAGATATACGGTACACAGCGATGAAGAAAGCAGAAGTTAATTTAGAGATTTGTGTTGTGATCATAAGTTGAGGATATGAAAAGAATAAGAAGAAAGGTTCCCGCGTCTTTGTTTGTTTATTTTGGTGTTGATTTTGTTTCATTTGATGATGTGGGACAGGTGCTATAGTGAGAAGTTTCAGGTGAAGAAAAATAAAAGACGACAG
Source organism: Trichopria nigra (assembly GCA_030522945.1). NCBI lineage: Eukaryota > Metazoa > Arthropoda > Insecta > Hymenoptera > Diapriidae > Trichopria > Trichopria nigra. The sequence continues at coordinate 11,643 of JAPYZR010004746.1, forward strand.
CAGAAATTATGAACTGAAGTGATTTAAATTTGTAAATAGTCTAGGCGCAGGACATGGTTCCGTGGCCGTTTGTATGTCCACGGCTGGAAACAACTGTATTCGATGTATTTTGACCTCCTGAACACGAATTTT
>JAPYZR010004747.1:0-18481 GCA_030522945.1 Trichopria nigra
TGAAGAATGTTGATCAATTTCCTATAACTATAACATTTAATAAACAAAAATTTTAGTCCAATGATTTTTATAATCTAACTAGGTATATGAATCAACGGATATAGCGATCTCTAAATATAAGATCTTGAAATACGATGACTGACCCGTCCCACATAGTAAATGGTTGAATAGTCAATTGTATGCAGCAATGGAATTAGGGAGAAGAGAGAGGCAGAGAGAGAGAGAGAGACGTAGTCGTCCATTCTCTATCCCTGTCCAAAAAAGCTGAGCAAATTTGTTGTTCACCGCCATTATTTGGGAATTGTCGACTTGATCGGTTTTAATTAATTGAGCAAATCACATTACTGCTCGAAAGTGAGTTATTCATTCGTCAAAAGCGCTTCTCCCGATTCCCCGTGAAAGGCCCATCAGTCGCGTGCGGTTTCGATAAAATGCCGCAATGATCGGCGTGCGCGTTCGTATAGACATACGCCCTTATTAATCGCGGTTCCATTAGGCCGGGGTTGCTCAGACCTCGCTGCCGACGTGGGGTCTTGCAGTGTCCCATATATATATACATAGATATAGCGTTCTCTATTAAGAAGCATTAAGCCCGGCTCGAGTCAAGTGCTGTGGCTAATAGTCACCCCGGCTTCCGGGCGGGTGAGAAAGTCGGGGGTTCTCCGGTCCTGAGAGAACTCGACATGTGCTGGTGGTGGCGGCAGCGACGAAAAGCGGCTGCGGTTATGTGCTGTGCCTTCGCCTCCGTTCTCCTGCATGCATGGATGTCATATTGCGAACGTGCGAAACTTTCTGCCGTTAATTTCGTTGCCGGATTATTAAACTGATAAGCAGAACTATTTCACAGGGAAAAAGAACCGTAATTGTTGGATGTGAAACGGTTTGACAGAATTTTCGTGATAAATGGGTCGTTAATGGGTTCTTTATGGGTTATTATTATAGAACAGAAAACTTTGTTACATTCTTATAAAATTGCAGTTACATTTGCAGCCACTTCTCGAAGACCATCACCGTTCATTTATGCGAATATCACAGCTAAAGTAATAACAATAACACGACGGCTGCTTTACGGACAAAACTGTCAAAGTATACAATTTATTTATGAAATCTAGTATATTTCATATATTACGAGTCGTTACAATCATTACAATATATACTCTATTTCGTTACAAATGACGCACGCGGTGAGAGCAGGATTGGCAAAAGTTGGCAAAAGAGTCAGAAATGTGCGTTGAAATTATTAAACGAGTACTGTTGTGCTGAACTATGTGCGATGTTGCATATATTATTCCGATATATATATATATATATTATAATTGGAAAATAGACTTGAAAGCCCAGCAATGAGAAATAGCCGAATATAGCATCAAATCTATACGAAGCAGGCACACACACACACGCACACACACACATCGACGAACACCTCTATAACGCCGCAAACATGATCACCCAATCATTTCTATAATTCGCAGCCAACGAGGAGCTGGATGGAAAAGTTTGATACCGCTTCCCTCAGCGTGACAAAAAAGTGACGCCGAGCTTTTGATCCTTGCGTCTTTGCTTGAAGACCGCGGACCGCGCTCAGTTCCGACTTCCGCCTGCGCATTCTCTCCGAATTTCCAGCGTTCTATATATATATATATATATATATTGGAAAAACTGGCAGTGGCTCGCCGCCTTCTTCACTGTACCTAGTGTCGACGTCGGAACTAATGTTCGCCGCGGAAAAAGGGAAGAAATGTTTTTCTCCATTTAACACATAAATCTGGAGAAGCCGTAGCTCGGCTCTCAGTGCGGCCCGCAGTGAGGGCGCCATTGTTCCTAAGTGATGTAACTGCGTCTTATTGTATTTGTATCCTGTATCGTATTGTTAAGAGCCTCTCGCCACAAAGCGTAAGTGGTTTTAGCGGAAGCCACTTTCAGCGGTTGGAATGTGTCGGGCACGAGTCCACCCCTACTGGCTGCTGCTGATACATGGGGAAAGGCGCGCAAAACAGCATATATATACGCGATGCACATTCGATACGCGATAACTCCGCGGCGACCCTCGTAAACATTTACTAACTGGACAAGACGCTGTGCGATAATATATAACGGCAAGTGCTTAAGTCGTACGAAATACGCGACAGAGCGTTTCCGACAATGTGAGAGAGAACGACGCGTAAAAATTGATGTCGTTTGTCGTCCACAAATTTGCTTCCGGTCGTTCTGCAGTAAAATTTATGTGTCGTACAATTCTCACTCGAATTGATGATGAAATCAATCTATGCTTTCATTTCCAGCGTCATTTACCACCACATGTTATTCAAGTTGTTTCGGCAATGCAACAATTTATAATTCCGTATAAATTACGAATCACTGACTAAAATGAATTTCATAAAAGAATGATGGAGAAAATTAAGAAAAACGAGATGATTAATAAGAGTTACTGAAAGGGGAAAATATTTGAAAAAAGAAATCTATGAAAATATTTTTAACCGGCTGACTATATACCTGCTTGTAATTATTATATACCCAGTTACGACCAAGTGTCCTAAATTATCGTAATCTAACCATAACCGTAAGCGGCCAGAATCTTTAAATCACTTTAAGAAGACATGATGCAACAACACGGACTTGAAATATTAAAATTACAAATTACGGCAAGCTATTATTATTATGATACATCATCATTCGACACATTGTACGCATACAATTATCTTACACTACGGGACAAGTAGTATAGATAAAGTAGGCGCGAAAGGAGTTTACTTAGATCACAAAGAGTCAAAAACATAATAAAGCCAGTATACGATGTAGAGATACACTGCTGAACGCGATGGGGGTGCAATGCGAGTTGCACCGGTTCATACACGCACTCGAGTACGGAATGTAACACTGTTGAATCCCGCAGCTTCGGAAGGAGGGGTCGGATCCAGAGGGGTCGCCGCTCCATTTCAATGGAAGCGCATTCGAGTTATTGAGAGCTGTTCAGTTCTATTGGGGTGATAATGTTGCGAATTAGCGAGATTTCCACTTCCTCGCCGATTGCCCTTAACGCCGCGCCGCGCCGCCGGAGGGCATATCGACGCTTGCTCGAGTTTCATCGTCCCATTGTTAGCCGGGGCTTTTGTCGTGTCGGTCACGAATTAAATAAATTTCAACGACGCTGCCACATCCGCGTACTTATGCCTGTCGCTGCCTTACTTTACTCTTCACGAGTTTAAGCTTTCTGACCTCACTGGCTTCTAAAGCCGCCATAATCGTCTGTTCTCGAGGATAATGGCGTCACGCGTCGGGTACTCGGTGAAATGAAATAACGCGCGCAGGAAATGAAAGTGCGAAAAAACATACGTCCGATGTCTGTAAATAATGCAAAAACGATTCAAGTCACGAGCGGCGAAACTGCGCTCCACACCTTTACATAGTCCAAAAACAATTCAAAGTAGTTTACTCCTGATTTGATACTTGACTTGCGTTTCAATCAAAGATTTTCCGATCTCGTTCTTCCTGTAAATTTTACTTTTACTTATTGTAGAAACTTTCAACAAGGCGCGTATATGAATATTGAATTCGCGTCACTGATGTGTTCTTTCTAAATTCCATTAGAAGGAAAACTGAATCTTTCTTTAGCTCACAGTGAGAAAGTGTCGAATTTCTATACTTGAAATAGAGTGCGAAAATCACTATCGAGTGCGCCTATACAAACACAGCTATATATAGAGATTAGAATGCCTTTAGATTGAACGACTTGAACGTGTAACCATTTTTCGATTTTCAGATTCATCACTGTACTGGTCCAGTTTGAAACTTGAATGACGCCTCGTTCCATATGCGAAATAATTTTGTCGACGTTTTTTTCCTTCTTATTTATTCCCTTTCCGTTACATCTGTCGAATGAAAGTTTTAACCCCCCGGGGACTTGAAGAATTCATAAATGTACGCGCAGAATGTGTGTTTTGTAATTTATGAGAGTGTTGCTCTGTGTGAGATAATGATGCGTGCTATATTGTATATATATATAAAAGTAAAGCTTGCATCCCGAAGCGAGTTGGCACCGGAAAATAAATAAAATCTGACCTGCGCCCTGCGTCTTAATTTAAGGATCTTTTAGCATATATTAAGCGATCCCACGTTATCTTGTGTTTTGTATTTATCGAGGTTTCTCTAATGAGAACGTACAATTTATAATAATTTATACTCGCATGGTCCTGGTCCTTTATTTACAAGGATCTTTAATCTCAATATATACATTTATTCATATTCATGAATTCACGTATAATAATCTCAGAAATTCAAATCAGATCTTCGAATAGCTTAGAACTGAGATTAATTTTTGAAAAATACCATACATACATACATACTGCATCCAGGAAAATATTCATCGAGCAAAAAAAATTACTCGAGAAAAAACGAGCTTAAAAATTCAGCATTAAGCAAAGATATAATCGATATTACCATTATTATTATACGTTTTTGTTGTCATACAAAGCAATACAATGTATCGGATGCCTTGTTTTTCTAATTGCAATATATATTGGATGTTTTATAGTTTCGAATAAACCAAGCAAAGATTAGTAGCGTAGGTAATAATATATTTTCAAACAAACGGATCATCTGACTAAATTCCATCTCTGACTGGTGAATTAACGAAGACTGAAAGACGCCTTAGCAACGTTCATTCGCATACTCCAAATGAAAAAAAAAAAAAAAAAAAAATGTGATAATGGTGACATTAACGATGACTCGTCATGCTTCGCATCGAAGTCGAAAGCTATTCGTAATCTTAATTAAACATATATATATAATTGGCTAAATTTCTCGTATATCTACATGAATCTTATCGACTCTGCTGCAATAAAGCGGAATACGTATCAATCAGGAAGAATTTGACAAATTAATCCGACACGTTTTTCGATTTTACGAGGTCGGTGTTGAAAGTCCGTTTCGTTACACACGGCGGAGGCGCCGAGGCGAGACAATTAATCTATCAAGCATCGGATATCCACGAAGGAATGGTCAAGTGGTTAACTGTGTACCGTCAGTCAAATCGACGACCGCTAACGTTCCAAAAACTGTGGCTAACCTTCGTGTAAAGCCACGCTTGGCGACGAACACAAGTCCCGGGATTCGAAAACCTTTTAAGAAGATTTATGACTTGGGCACCACTGCCATCTTTTGATTTCTCTCTTCGTCGATCGGCCAATCCAACTTCTACAGTTCAGTAAATGTTTGGAAAAACGTTTAAGAAAACAAGTTCCCATAAAATGAAAAATAAAAAGAAAAAAAAACAGAGAGATAGAGAGAGAAAACACCTACGGTCAACGTAAACTAAACTTTATATGCTTAAAAAAATACTACAAATATTTTAATGATTGAAATGCATCCTATTGTTATATACACTTATTATTGCTGGCCTCGAGATTTACGACAAAGCATTACCTGCATACAATATCAATTGCAATTGATAATTTATAAGAGTATATTATTCATCCTCACAACATTCGATTTATTTTAGAAATGAAGCTAGAATGACACTGAACATAGTAATTTTTTAATAATCAATATTTTGGTACCATGTACGACTAATTACGTCATAATAAAAAGGCACGACTCGATTTTCGGAGCAAACTACGATCAATGAGTAACGGCAAAATATACGAGAGAAATGGCAGAAGAACTGATAAGTGAAAAAGAAGAAAAATCGTTTACTGGTCGGCGGATAGAAAAGAGAATGGAATCTCATGAATGTGCGAGGGCGAATCACACCCCACTGAGCGGATTCGAGTCGTCGAATCGTAATGGATTTATTATTGCACAAAATAAATTCTTCCCCTTAACGACCCTAATAGAGTAACCATAGCATGGCAAACAAGATCATCCCTCCTTGCCTATAGAGTATGTAAATATCCGAGGAGAGACTCCGAGCAAAAGCGAAAGGGAGAATGAGAAAGAGAACGAGAGAGAGAGTGAATCTCATAATTCGTCATGCAGGGTGGATGGCTTTATATGCGATGGGTTCCCGCCACCGTAATAGGCTTAGTCTTTTAGGAAGTCGAATCGAACTGAATAACTGACGAAATCGTCTTCACTAAACATAACTTCCCTTACAATTATTGGCAGGTCTTGACAATTTTTGAGCTGTTAATTATTCAATCAACGACTATATAATATTATTCTCTGAAAACATTGATTCCCTCTTTGTCAATGGTTTGTTGGAAAAAAATTCCAAGATACTTCGAGATCAAATAAAATCTATTTTGCACGTGATTGGAAGTATTTTTATATTTCGTCAGAACTAAATATTGATTATAACCAAATTCTTCTTTTCCGTATATTTTCTTAAGTGACATTTTTTTTTCATGAATAAGTTATTTCTTGGATTAACGAAATAGAAAATAAAAAAAAAAACATATGACAATATTTCGACGTATCAACCCTTCATTGAGGTCCTCACCAGGATAAGAGTTTAAAGTTACTGCCATCAAATAAACATAAAAAAAAAATTTTTTAAAGTAATAAAATATTTAAATCCAAATAACTTTTCAGCAAAAAAAAAAAAAAGAAATAAATACATTTGTATAGTATCTCCTTACCTCATAATCCATATGGATATTTGTAAAATATTATTTAAAATATCAAAAAGAAAAAACAAATCGGTTTAACAAAAAAAGTAAGTCAGGAGTAAACCAAGAAATTATATGTGAACGAACTTGCTTATTCTATAACTAAATCATGATTATGTAGTATGCTCGACGCCGGGATCTAATGTGATTCCACTATGTTTTCTATTGCTACTACAAGTATACGGATGAGAAGAAGCGATTTTACTTATGAATTATAAATAAATTTATCAATTCTTTAGACTCTTACCTTTGCACGCCATTCCATAAAGTTTCTTGCTTTCCAGCACGAGATTCTCAAAATCGTTTTGGAGGGCGATCGCCGTGGCCTGCACGGAATTGTGTTTTGAAAATGGACCCACCAAACTTTCGAGTATAGTATCCATGTCGTCCTGCTTGATTCGAACTCTCCTTGATTCAAGCATTCGTACGAATTCAATTTCGGGTGGAGTCAGGAATATCACAGCCGAACCCGAAGATCCGGCTCGCGCAGTTCTGCCGATCCTATGGACATAATCCCGCGCCGATGTTGGACCCGTGTACTGAATCACGCAATTGACTTTAGGCATGTCTAATCCTCTGGCCGCCACGTCCTAAGAAAGTAAACAAGCATATTTGTTTTTAATCAAACAAATTCAAGTGAATAATAATGATTAAATGTATATTTGTCAACAATATCTCTTTAATCAATATTTGCGGTAGCATTTCGCTGACATTAGATTTTCGACTTTGGATAAGGAATGATTACCAAAACATTTCTAAAATAATTCAACCTTACTAATGTTCTAAAATCTTATATTTGGCCGAATACTTTTATATATTTTGAATGCATTCGCACCAAGGCATGAATACAATTTACCCACTCCATAATATTCGCAAATCGTTCATATATATTTTTAAATACAAATGATTTGTGCATTACGATAATATTCTAAGTTTTCACTGATCGGCTGAAGCTGGCGGGGCTTTCTCATACCGCGCGGGCATTTGCAAATTTATTCGTATAATTTCCCATGTCCCAACACGATCGATCGAATTAGATCGATCCAATTGATGTTATCAATAGACTCATATGTGATACTGCGAATCACGTGCGTTTCAATCTTGATAGCATGATCTTGAAGCACGCCGATCATCGGCTAGGTTCTAAAAAACTCTGTAAACAATTTATAAAATCATACTCGCCAAGTTCTTTGCCGTAAAGGCTCCCACCAAAGAGGAGGCTTACCCCCAAAAAGTCGACGTTTCTCCAGACTTTTAGATGTACAAACTTTGGTATTTCTTTAACATTGCCTAAAGACCCGACTTTCACAGCATCATTAGAGAATTTCTACACTTTAAACCTACTCTCTGCCCAATTAGCATTGTTCGTCCATGATTAGTCCAACATGTTTGCCCGTTTTTCCACGGATAAATATTAGACGTGCATTGGATGTCCAGATGCATATGAACAATGGAATGGCAAACAGACTCGATCTTGCGTACGTTGGACCAATGTACAATGGACGTACTTGAGCTATATGGGTAAATTTGCCGACTATCGATGCTACGTATACATCATAGGTCTTTAGACTCTATTACTAAAAGATTCCAATGACTTCGAGGATAACAGGGATACCTCCTATCAAAAAGTATTAATGCGAATGGCGACCCTGATTCTAGGTAAAGATAAATTATTTATCGAAATGTGAGACTCCCGCAAGTGTAGAATTAATGAAATTTCTATAAGAGAGATGGAGATTTATAGGAAGTCGCAACAAAAAGTCAGACTGCATTGGCAGGGCACAATTCACGAATCGCAGACCACTCAGTTCATAAATATATATACTCGTGACGATTACACGAGTCACCACCACCACCAGCGGTTTTTCAGCCTAAGAATTCGACGTTGATTTTAGGCATATGCACGTAATGCACGACGACTGCAGAAGCCCTCGCATCAGAGTCCGCGCGCTTACAAATATCTTACAAAAGCCAGGGGTTTTTGTCGTTTTGTAATCGGGACGTCGAAATACGTATGCGGCTTATGTTCGATACCCGCTGCGGACCCCAGCAGCGAACGTTTGAAGCGAGCACTCGTTTCGCGTCCACTCTCTATGTTTGGCTAGCCAATGATTTAGTAGCTCGGGCACTCGAAAACAAACCCGCCGACGACGAACCGAGGGAGAGGCTGCGAGAGCAGCGGGGGCCAGGTTCGACGATACTGAAAATTCTATCACGAAACTATAACCGCGAGCTTTTTTAATCTTCTTCTTATCAAATATTAATTCGGTGAACAAAGCAGGCGACCAATAAGTGCTAACAGCGGGTCGGGCGCCAGAAAAACGTCTATAGTCTACCAATTTACGCTTAATTTACCTTCTTTTTAGGATCCTCATTTTCTCTATTTTTATTTGGCAACACAAATTTCTTGATCTATGGCACTTCAATATAATTGATAAAGTTGTGAAACCACAATGCACTGAATTGACCATTTTACAAATACTATAATGCATAACATTTGATTGAACACGACATTACGTCAATGTGAAACGTAAAAAAATTTATTTTTTCAATTTGCATAAAACAGACTTGTTGGGTTCATTTCTTTGTTTAATTTTTTTTTTTCGAGCGACAAACATTAAAAACTAAACTGCAACACCCCAAGAGGACGACATTGCCAAAGAAGAAGAGAAATATATAGATTGTATAATAATGATAAAAGGAAAAACATTGAGTGGATAACGAGAATATGCGCTTGATTTAAAAGAATAGTCCTTTTATTACATTGTGTAAAAATGTCATTATTTCACCGAAAACGAAGCAAAGGCAAGCATTCCGGACTGCTTGTACCTTAAGCCAGACATCCCCGTCAAAACGCGATCCATAAACGCAAATGCAACAGAGCAAGCGTGGAAGAACCAAGACTTCATGTTGATTAAGTGTTGAACAAGATTGGCGGACACCTTTCCGAATAGTCGACGCATATAAGCGAAAGCCACTGCACTCTTCTTGGAAATATGACAAGAAAAAGGCCAGTCATTGTCAACAAGCCAGAACAATACTTAACAATAAGGATTGTAGATTATTGAGGAATCAGAATCAGTGCGTTAGCATTGGTCCATGTAGCAATACACAGTTGATATTGTTATTGAGAGTAGAGAAGGCATCCAAAGCATCGCAATGGGCAAACGGCACTGCTATTTTAGTATCGTCAGCGCACATATCTTAAGGAGAGCTTTCGAAAATGAATGAATATTTATGTGTATATAGTTCTTTACGTGCCATACAACACGTGTTGATTGTGTATAGATTCCGAATGTGACGGGAAAATGACGGGAAAGTACAACTGACTTGAAAGAAACGACGCTGCACAGCGATAGTCGTTTTTCCCTTACTAATTATTTTACGCCTAGTAGGCGTGAAATAGAACTTGACGCCCGCAAAACACTTTACGCCTATACTATGACGAAAAAACATTTGTAATGTTTCTTTGCCTGACGTTACTAGAATTTTTTTGTCGATACATATATGAAATGAAGAATCACTCATGCAGTATCCAAATCGTGATAAACTCAAGTTTCAATCGTGTTGTTTCTACTTTTATTGTTGCAAAACTGTTCTACTTTAGAACCCTCTTAAGATTTGTTCCGACTAATGTTGTACGTATAGTTGAAATGCGCATTTCTATCATATCCATTATTTAATAACCCATCACATTTGTGCCTATTAGCTATAGTTTCAATCCAACAAAACTGCCCTGACTTTCTACCGGTGATTTTACTCATAGACAAGTCACGTCAATTGGAAATCAAAGTGTATTATTTATATTCGACCTGAATGATATGTTTCTTGTTTGACCCGACGCTAAACCGCCTATAAAAATGCAACAGAAAAGTCGACATTTTTAATTGAAAGTTGTTACGTTACATCGTAATCGAAGTTACCTCATTATTAGATGATATTTCTCTTATGAGCAATATTTTATTATGAAAATCTATAAATTCCAATATGCAAAAATATCGTGTAATGATTAATATTGAAATGCACAGTGACTGTTCTCAGACTTAAACTAGATGAGTGTAGGTAGTATGCTGTCGTAAGTAAGCTTTAAAGCATCACAGTTTTTTGACGAAAACTCAAAAGTGCTTTGTATCATCATCGAACGTAGCCATATGCATATTAGTACTGTATAATAAAATTCAGTTATATATATTTAGTATATTAAAATGTTTCGTCGTCAACGGATCAAACAAAATGAAATTCGAAGACAAGTTATTTCATACAAATAAAAAAAATAATGCAATGCAATATTAAATCAATATTTAAATTTGTCGATGAAACCTAACCTAACGCGGTTTAGCATTTCAATGAGACGTAATTTCCACCAGCCGCGACAAATTGTATGCTCTCTGGAGTAAGAAATGTAAACTGAAAGTCATTCCCATTTAAGTGTAGCCCCGCGACTTTTAAATGCGAATATAAATCATGCATCGCAAGGCATATAAAAACGCCGCATAATCCGTAAACATCAATTTCCATGTCCTTTTAATCCTGATTAATAGGTTAAACGTGCAGCAACTTGAAATTAATTCTCAGTCTCCGAAGCGGCTGCTGATATCGCGACCTATCGACGAAATCTATATTTCAAAAAGAGACTCAAAAATACAAATCGACAGTGAGAAGGTACTTGGTAGGTAGTAATTTTCTGTTTTTACCTTCACTGCAGTCATTTTCGATTCGACGTAATGATTATTGCGGGCTTCATCCAATTGGATAAGTTGTGTGACAAACCCTAACCTAAAACCAAAGCTCATCTTTTTCGAGTAAAGTGTACTGTTTTTCAAGTTTGAATAATCTCTTCTTTTTTTCGATACGATGCAATTTTATTTCGCCGTGAGGAAGCAAATTGAAATTGAAAATTTTGAGTTTTACAAAGTACTTGATGGGATATACAAGTGCCTGAAAAAGTGTGCTCCGAACTAAACAACGAGTACACTTGCAACCACGTTACTCGGACCGACGACCATCCCCCTCCCTTTTTTCATCATGAAGATAGGGGTTTCGTACATTGGAGTCTATTGTGGAGCACACTAATCTCAAATAGAATTCGTTTGGCATACGTGTCTATCGAACACAGTTTGGAGCATCTTTAAAGAATAATTTACTACAAATTTTAAATTTCATTTTCTCTAATCATTGATGGTATTCGTTTAATTTTTTAATCCCCCACTGACATCCTATTAATTTTTAAAATATATAAACAGTATCGAGTCACTGCCCAATTTCCGTCTTCAAATTATTTCAGCACATACTTTCCAAAAAACTTTATTTCATTCGAAAACATTGAAATGTTTGGAATCCTGGCCGTATGTAAAAATGGTTCATTGACCGGCTTTGCGCGTCCGGAATGGAACCTTTTGCGATTCATCAAACTTGACTGCAATAAAAATCGAATGATAAACCTGAGAACCCGCAAGCCAATGGATGGAATTGTAAAATGAGGGTTGTCTACTTTTGCAAAACTATATTGTGTAATATTTCGATAAAGGAAGAAACAAATGAATGAAATTCCATCCAGCCTGTCGGCCTGAAAAAATCCTCAAAACATCATTTTGCCGCCTGAAGGTTATAATCTAGCAAAGTCCGATTATGAGAGTTTAGTTTCTCAGCGCAGCATAGTGCTGGTAGCATATAGTGCAATTCTTCCGCTTCTTTGCCCGTAACCTACGTACATAGCCCAACCTAACCTTTAACCTACTGATGAATTTTTGAAATGGAAAAGACGCGGACTGCCTGCCACCGTATTCGGACGGTCGAAAAAAGCGAGCGACGTCGATCGATCGGTGCGATTAAAGCAAACGATCGTTTAAGAGCGAACGGAGTTCGCGAGGAATCGTAAACGGATAGCCGCTCAAAACATCTCACTCGCGTCATAGATCACGTAAGCATGAATCCTCCACCGCTGTGCCGGGACCGCAGCAAGAGTTCTGCCGATGACCGCGGGTTTCATCGGGCAAATTAATAACAGCCGGCATAAAAACTCTGAAAAGTGGCGCCGCGAAACGTGGGCGGTTGCGGATCGACGTCGGACGGAGACGATCGCGGCGAGGCGCCATTTGACCGGAATTATTATTTTTTTGAAAAGAGTATCGATGTCCGAAAACGTGAAACACGGACTCTGCCAACTAATTACCGACTGCACACTGAGATCACATATATATACGTATCCGATTAAATATACGCCTCTCTTCCTCGGGCACGACTCTTATAGACTCGCTTCTCCTCCCACTCTCAGATTATGTTGATAAGATTCGTCAAATTGTGTTTGGCGATAAATCGTTACAATTATACCTTCCGATGTCTAATTGATGATCTTTACTCGTAATTAATATCCTAAATCGTTCTTAGTACATTCGTCATCGAGTCCATGGGGTGCAGGTCTTCATTTCCTAAAGATCAAAGTTCCTACCAGTTAAAACATCGAATTTTTATGTTCCTAATGTTCAGATTAACGAGCGTCCAATTATCCTCGTGCAAAAATGACTAAGGTTCATACTAAACGCTTAAAATCCGAAAGGCCAAAACCCCTAAAGCCGAAATTACGAATGGTCGAAAATTCCTACAACCTAACGTTTAGAAGTTTTGATCGATATGAAAATCATCTTTAGGAGTTATGAGCCTTTTGTAATGTTTGCATTAGGATAATTGGACGCTCAGAAATCTGAACATTAGGAACATAACAATATTAGGAGTTTTTAACTGGTAGAAACATTGATCTTTAGACAATTTCACCCTCACCCGGTACGAGACATCACACTATGGACACTATATACCTGGTTACCTCATTACCATCATCGTTCATCGTTAATTTCCAACTCCATGTGTACAATTATTACATCAGCTATATGAAATTTCAAAATGGGACGGGTATAATACCGTCGATATGAAAAATACAAGTAACAAATTGTTTATATAAATTTATGGAAATTTTCTAATGAACCATTCAAATTGCCAATTAAATTGCATAATACGCGCGTATAGAAATTATACACAATTCAAAGAGCAATTTCAAAACTCGCATCATAGAGCGCAATTGCACTGCTGCTGCTGCTGCCGCAGCAGCTCTCTAAAATAAAAGTAACGATTTATGGATTATTGAAATTGTTTTAAACCTATACCGGCCGCCGCAGCGCGGAGAATAAGGACATTACCGTTAACCAACATATGTCGAAACATACCTTTTTGCCACTTTTGCCCGGTCATAAACGATAGGGAAAAGCCATCATCGAGCCTCGTGCAATGCATATCCGTATAGAATGTAATAATTTCTCACTGAACGCAGTGAACATTATAAAGCAATCACACGCGAAATAACAAGCGTGCTTGTATACACATGCGCGGGACGGAGCTTCTGTATATATGTACGCGATTTCCGCGAGATTGACTCCTCGCTATAAAGGATACACGGGAACCGACTGATTTGTGCGTATACCATCCAGATTATATTATTTTCTTAATGGAATGAACCTACTTGGGACAAGCACTTATCTCGCGAGCCTACAACATCGCTCGCTCCCTTTATACAAATTTTAATAACCAATATACGATATAAATATATATATATATATATATATATACATATTTTTTTTTTTTTTTTCAAAAACGAATATAATTGTGCGTCTTCTTTAATTCATTTACTTGTTCTACCGACATCAGAATCTATTTAATAACCCAACTATTTAGCCTTTTATTGTCTTTATCAAGTGCCATGTTCGTACCATATACATATAGTTTTTATATATGTTCCTATAAGGGAGGAAAAAAAGGTACGACAGTGCATATGGCAAGGACACGAAAATATAATCAATTCGTACTGATGAACTTCAAACTCAACTGATACAGTTTGTTGCCAAATTAAACGTGTATGTATTCTTTTATAAATACAATATAGACACGCATACAGAAGCCCAGAACCCGTCACGTATACTAGTGGGACCAGTGGCGTCTCTAACTGGATGACGTCAACACTAAAGTGATTTTGCACCACCCCATACATCCGTAAGCGCTGGGCTGCAAAATCTGTCCCATCGTTCCTATATATGCTCTGGGCTTCTATATGTGTGTCTACACGTTCGTTGGTATAATAAGTAGTATATAATTTATTTTTTGGAATAAAATTCCAACTCTTGTACTTTTGTAATTGAAAACGCATATATATAAAGTTTAAAGTCCTTAAAATATATGAAACTCGAGGATTTAAATAAATGAGTCGTCGATACTATGCAAATTTCAGAATGGTCTCCGAATGCGCTCTCGTAAATTGCGATTATAAATAAATGTCGGAATTATATTATCTGATAATTGCCGCACTTAGTAAACGACTGATCGTTTATAAAAATCCTAGATTGCCGGCTGTAAAAGGAATGGCGGTCTTAGGACGACGATAATTATACTCGTTACGGAGGCCTCATACGCGCGCATAATTTTTAACCTCTGGAGACGCAGCGTGGGTCCACTCCGAAGATATTTAATTTCGTCCTGATAGAACAGCCACGAGCTAATATACAGCTCGGGGTGTGTCGACCTGACTGCTCGTGTACGCATTGCATCGCCCGCCGCCGGCTCTTATTCCATTCGCTCCTTTTATCCTCATCTTTTTCCGCTTCTACCTTCATTATTGTCAACGTTATCGTTCCTGTATATAACCTTCCATGTTCAAGCGTTTTCATCGCTTCACACTTTTATTAATAAAATAAACAAAACGTATAACGCATATTTATTAAACACGAAAATTAATAAGCTATATGCAATTCAATCTGGCTTCTTATTTTTACATCCACTTACGAGTTGAATAATTTCTACTTTTCTAATATTAATCGATCCAATTCATCGGATTAATTTGAATTTGAAAAATTGAACTATTTTCAATGGTTCTAATAAATACCAGTGAGATTGGTTCAAAATTAAATGAGAGCTATCTCGGAAATAAATTATTTTTGTCGCAGAGAAGAGAAAATAATTTATTTCTAATAGCTCTCATTTAATGTTGAACCAATGTCACCGGTATTCTTTTGGGGATTGTATATGGTATATGTAGAAGCACCCTTCCAAAGTCGAATTTTGAGAAAACTGGTCTACTTTAGAACCCTCTTAAGTAGATAATTTTCTATTATTTTTTAACAACCTAATTTTACTAAGTATGTTATTTTATCAATAAAAATTAAATATTATTATTCATTCAATTAGTATAATGTTCGAGCAGATACACCAATTTAATTAAATGTACGTCAATTAATCACTTTAAACTTGTAAGAACGCATAATATTAGTGACGAAAATTTATTATTAACTTACCGTGCACAGCAGAACACCACTTCGAGCTTCGCGAAACGATTTGAAAACTTCAGTTCTTTCTTTTTGAGTCATATTGCCATGAAGTTTAAAAAATTCAATATCCACTAATGGATCGGAGTCTTCATCTTCTTCATCCATTGGTTTTGAAAGTATAGGTGATAAAACTTCAGCATGATAATCGATCATATCTTGCGTAGCCATGAAAACCAGAATTTTATGTTGTCCCGATTTCTAAGTAGTGTCAAAAAAATTGTTTTGCCCAATTATATAACTACAAGCCTATATATATATATGTTACTAATAATCTGTTTTTAAAATGGGTAGTATTATTTACACGGTTTATTCATTACATAGAGCCACTGGAAGATTATTGTACTATTTAACTCTGCATTACTCTTTTTTTTTTAATTTTAAGTTATTTCAAGTTTTCAAGGTCACATGCTATAAATCAATGTCTTTTGTCATAATTAAACTATCTATTGGAATGAATTTTGCTGTAAGACTTTTTCGCTAAAAATTGTGCGAAAAATTGCCCCTTACAATATTATCCGCCAGTTATGAGACTTCAGATATAGCACATCGACCCTACCATAGGTTGGTACAAAGTATTGAATTTGGTCACTCGTCCAAAAAAAAAATTCCTATAAGTTTTTTCATCAAATGTCCATGGACATTACGAAATGAAAATGTGCTTGACCTGCAGACATATGTTATCCCAACTTAGATCTGATTAGGTTTTGGGATATATCCATACTAAAATTTGGGAGGGGGGGAAGAACAAAAAAATATTCTTGATAAAATTTAAACTTCTGTATCTTTCTGAATTTAGTGACAAGAAAATTGAACAAAGGCTCAAAATTTGCGGAAGAGTACTAATCTAACGCTTATTTTTTATTTTAAACAGACAATTTTGTCTCAACTTAAACTATTAGCAAGTTGAATTGTACATACCTGACATTTCCCAGCTATGTAAGCACTTAAGGTAACCATCCTTAATTTTGGTGGTGTGACAATGTAACTTTGCGAGACACTTTGTGGTAAAATTAAATCTTCATTAATTTCACTGCTACTTCCACCCGCAATTTCTAAATTTTCTTTTGCAGCATCGACAAAAGTAATATTTTCCATAGTAAGACCAGCAAGTTTCTCCACTGCCTGAGTTAATGTTGCGGACAAAAGAATCGTCTGCCTCTCTTTGATCACTTCTTGATCAACGTCACTACTTTCACATTTATCTTTCGCAGTAGACTCCGTTTTTGATAATGGTATATTCTTTTTTTTCTGCAATTTTTTTATTTTATCAGAAGACTCTTCGTGCTCATTTTTCACTTCTTTATGCTCCTTTATTTCATTATCATTCGTAGCATTTGCCTTGTCAGGAATTATTTTGTCAATACATTCCATTTCTTCATCTGTGAATTTCTTTTTCGTATTTTGTTTAAACATCTCTAATGGATTATATGCTGAGTTATCTACTTCTGTTGATTTTTGGACATAAGATACTATTCTGCAATAATACAAAAACAAATAATAATTATTTTAATCTCTGTAGTACTGAAATTAATTTTTATAAGTTTATTTTATAGTAGTAAAAGTTTTTCTTTAACACTTACTCAGAAATATCTTTTTCATAACCCATATCCAGCATTCTATCTGCTTCGTCTAATACAAAACATTTTACACTATTCAATTTTAAAGCCGCTGTGTGTTTAGCATGATCTAATAATCGACCTGGCGTTGCAATTAATATAGAACATCCACGTCTTAATCGAGCCTTTTCTGATTTTCGTTTTTCTCCACCTACCAGATAACCTGGTACAATTCGAGTAAACGGCTAAAAATAAACAATTATTCATGAAATTATAAGAACTATTATATTAAATTAAAAAAAAAAATAAGATATTAGGACCTACTTTTACGAGTTTTATGAAACATTCATAAGTTTGTAATGCAAGTTCTCTAGTTGGTACTATGACCAGAGCCATAATGCCACTTTCTCTTGTTACCATTGGTCTAATTTTCTGCAGAGATTCTACAATTGGCAATGCATATGCCAGTGTTTTACCAGATCCAGTCTGCGAACGAATCAACACGTCTTTACCTGACAATATTTCAGGTATCGCTTTCATTTGTACTGTGGTCATTGTCGTTATTTTCAAATTTTGTTCCAAATTAGATACGGAGTATGCATGAATGTCAAGATCACTAAACTTCTTTGAAGTAAAAACTGCTTCATCTACTGGTTTTATATGTCTTTGACCAATATTTGGAATTTCGGGGTTATTTCCAAACAAAGATGAAACTTTTCCACTTTGCCGCTTATTAAAACTTCCTTCTTTGGTGTTGGTTTTTTTATTGCCCGACTTCTTTTTAAACTTTTCTTGTTTTTTGTTTACGTTCAATTTAAGGGTGTTCTCCTCCAAAAGCCGGGGGCCAGAATCGGCTTCAATCATTTTGTGCGTTTGTGGACTGTTTTGGACCATGTGGACTGATTCGCTCACTATAATGAGCACAGAGATATACTAAAAACTATATGCTGATGAC
>JAPYZR010004749.1:0-19131 GCA_030522945.1 Trichopria nigra
AATCACTGTTATGTAACTGTGCCAATTTTGAGGCGACATTTTAATGTAACTGTTACATAATTGTGACATAACTTCTGTGATTGTTTGCTGGGTTGCACTATTGATATTATTCTTCATCCTCTTCACAATGTTTACATTGCCAATAGCTCTTACGCATTTGAGCACACTTTAAATGTACTGGCGGCTTGCAATCAATTCATTTGATGGAATTGGCGGCGGTCAATTTGCATGGCAAAAATTTCAAACAAAGGATGCAAAAGTTCACATCTTCAACAGCTGGCAGATACTCCGTTATCTTTAACGCGCTTAGCCGCTGTTTTGGCAAGCGTAACCTCATGGCGTAATGTTAGTCGCTGGTTTGGTTGAAGGTTATGCGTTGGTGCCCTTAACCGATGTTTTGGCTGGTGTCGCTGCCTTTGCCGCTTTCTTCTTTTCACGCTCGGCTGATTCCCTCACAGAAACAAAAGTCGATAGGAGAAAATTTGGAAATCCAAGGATTGATAATAAATTCTACATTATATACGACAATATTTTATGATTTGTGAAAACAGGGGTGTTCACAACCGAACCAATTTGGGTGTGTCCACAACTGAATATATTTCAGCCACATTAAAACCTAATGAAACCAATTTTTTTTGTACATTGTGGTGGCTGTCGCTATTAAATCATTAAATACAACACATTTACTATATGTAACTACATGCGTTGCACTTGTCTTTTCCATTGATTAAATTTGATTTGAGTTTGGGTTTTAAGAAAATAAAAAATAGTTTAGCAGCGACGTATACATGTCAGAATATCAATTTGTTGGCAGCGAAAAGCAAAAGCGACTTCTTACTTTCATATTCGCACAAAAACTACATGATAGCGATAACGCACACTTGACATTTGTCAAGTTTGATTCATTTTTTTTTCCATAACTGAACTGAACATCTGCTAAGATACTTAGCAATTCTTCATTTTATCAGTTTATTGAAAAAAGATGAAATGTTGTAACACTAATATTTAAAAATGAAATATTTAATAAGATGGACAGATAAATGAATGCCGTTCGATGCGTGAGAGTCGTTGAAGCATAAAAATGACCGTATTAATCATGGCATTGATGAATACAGGCGCTAAAGAAGGTAGCGCAACGCAAGCTAGCAATGCGAACGAATTAATGCATCGCTAATTAGACGACCAACAGTGAATAATGAAGAACTGGAACTGTCAGGAAATGCAAATGCAAGAGGTATATGGGCTAAGGGCATGCCCGTAGTATGCATTTACTGGCAAAAGTACTCCATCTCAAAAGTCGATAATGTACCTCACTCTCGCCTATGTTATTCGAGGAGCATTTTCTTTCATGAATCATTTCAGAAGACAATACTCAGAAAAATATCATACAGTCAGGATGTAGGATATTGTTAATTAATAATCAGGAACTACTGAAAGGTATATAAACAAATAATAGACAAATATACATATATATATAAACAATAATAGACAAATTATTTTCAATAATATATTTCAATACGAATTTTTATGAATAATTCCTCATTATATGAAAAACTGTGATTACCATTTAAAGTTATTCAGTCCAGTGCTGGTAAAAATTCTACTTTTGTTTTGCAAGCACGAAAATAAATATTTAACACTATTTGTGAACCAAACAATTCCTTTTTTAAAAATAAAAATAGTTTAAAAAGAATCCAATAATTTTCTAAGATTAATTGAATATTCGGATTACGTAATACCTAAATGAGACTCGAGCAACAAAATCTGGTTTCATTCAGATTAATCCAATTAAGTTCCATTATAGATGCTGATATTGTATCATATAGCTATACTCTGGAATTTCTACGTTTACTGCATAAGATGATATTCAACAAAGCAAGAACGTATTGTATCATGAATAACACTATTCAAGTTAGTATGCACTTTTGTTGTGTTGATGCCCAACTTGCTAAACGACTAGAAAAATGTTCTTTTGAGGTAACTATAGTGAACACTGGAACTAATTGCTCCATAGCATCACGGACTATATATATTAGTTGCACTGCAGTTCAACATTATAACTGCTTATTTCAGCAAAATATATGCATATAGTATCATTTGTGCAGTAACTACGTACATCTGAGAATTCTTTCGTACACCAAAATTTAAAGGTTTCCTCCTCGTCAAAATAATTCATTAATTTAGGTACTTTGTAATAATATTCACAGATTCTCATGTGCAGTCCTAAATTCAAGCTGTAATCATATTAAAATTGCTAAAAGAACGATTGACAATGTATTCAGCGTGAATCAATAATTGATATCGTGATAAGTCATGCGCGAAAGAAAATTCGAGAACAGGCATTAAAGAAATGTAGTTTTCGACGGATCTCTGCGAGTTTGGAAGTACGTATCCCATGAGTATTCAGTTGGAGTATAGTTAGTGATTGGACGATGATTGAGTCCCAACGGCAATTTTCACAGGAAAGATATAGAAGAGAAGAAATATTAAACCTCCGACGTCAGTCGATCTCGTTAAAATGTGACCAGCGAAAAGTGCTCTTCGATGTCACCAGATTCTATACTCCTTCAGAAATTGGGTCGGTATTTATTTAAATTGGCAATGAAAAAATCAATTGCGTTCGCGAATAAGTGTACTTTGTGGTATGTTATTATCGAAATGTACATCGTGGACATTTTAACTATTGAACTATAAGACAATTTTAAACGGCGATTTTACTTATAAGTTTTACAGAACCGGCAAAGTATTTCTGGAAACTGGGTGGGTGAATTTCAATTCGTAAAGAAAGGTACTGATGAACTATCTTTTGAGCATATTTGTGAACGAATGTATACTTATTTCTTGTACATTATACTGTAACTGTTACATATATATAATTACGTTGGATATGTGTCACGTTAAAAATTCTACAAAACTTTATGCAAATATCAGTACAAAACGAAAAAGTAATGATGTTGACAACTTCGGGAAAAATTAGATAAATAGTAAGCGTGTTTAAAGGTATTTTTAGTTTTCATGGAACTTTCAACGTTTCGATCGAACAGCACCATTTAAAAAAGTACGATTAATCTAACAAATTTTTTCAATGTAGGAAATGGGTCCCATAAAAATATTTAGATGTCTTTCAAAAAATCAAAATCTTGCACTTACGGCTAGACGCTAATCGAATGTCAAAAATTACGATGTTCATTTGGAAAAGTGCAGAAACTTTTACAGATTCACATCGACTTTCACAAAATTCTATTTTTACTTAAATTAATTGTGAATATAGGTAACTTTTCTGTTGTTCCATAGCAGAACAGAAAATATAGGTAAACAAATATAGGTAAAAAAAAGGAATATTGTTTAAGAACTACATCATATTTATCAGTTCAGACTTTCAGACTTTATCAATTCGACATTTTATGAATATATATATATAAAATGTCTATAAAGATTTGTAGTAAACTTTGCCTATATTGGTTACGGCTTATACAAAGCTCTTTTTAAAAAGCATTGCCGATGAAATAGAATGTAAATCCTTGTTGATCTGAATTTGACAAAAGCATTTCGACATCTATCACAGTGGAAATGGATGGATAACTTTCGTGAAAAGCAGTTTCCAAGTTTCCAGAAAATCGCGAACCTGCGGATAAACGAGTTTAGAATCCAACATTTAGTACGATACTCAAGGACATTTAGACGAATGCGCACCTGTACTACGGAGGAATATGAACCGTGTACAATTAATTCCGTAATCCATAGGTCGGAACGGAATTTACTCGGTTCCATTGCTTAATTACTTTAAAGTCCTTTCTTCCTCTGCAATATTCTATGTTGATTCACGGAAACAATTACGTTTGGCCCGTCTTGGGTATAATAAATTTCTTTAATTGAGAAAATTCACGAGAGAATTTATTTTCGTAACTAACAATTGTACGATTTTGTTACTTAAGTAATGAAGAGTAAACTAAAATTGCACTGCTACCGAATTATATATATCAAATTATAAAAGCACCTCGCATTGGCAGAAATTTATAAGTGTTTTGAAACTGCTAGCTATCGTCGAGATAATAAAATTGTTTACTTTCATCCAAAAAATTGTATCACTTGCTCATTATTACATGTCTTCAACATGAAAATAAAAACACAACGGAACACGGAGGGCGGAATTACGTCATAAAGTATGTTCTATACCGGTTACTCACGACCTACGTGAGCAAACATTTCTCATCACGAAGACCAGACGTTGTACAGGCAGGATTTCCCAAGAGAAGTCGAGCGCGATGCCAGATCTATCCGAAATGATGCTGCACCATTTAGGACGAGTGCAAAATAACGAAATCGAGATTCAAAAGAAGACAGGAGATTTTCAATTGACGGATACGTTCGATAAATCTGACAATTTTATTCTATTGTTCCAAATATTTCGGAATAGTTTCAATCGAGAAATTATTTTTATTTAACTTTTAAAAATTACTAGACTTTTAATGGAAACTCGATGATGGCGAGATGCATGAAGATCCTATCAATCTAATTTCAAGTTTCATTTGAAATACAAGAATAATTAAAATATTACAATATTTATTTAGTTAACGTTCATTAACGTTCATTAAAATAAATTCATCTTGTATGTTGATAAAACATTACCATTTATCCCTGTACTACTGAGGAACTATAAACAATTCCCCTAGGACGAAATTACTGATATAAGTAGTTATTTCATGGCTTGATTTCCTAGTAATTTTTCGTCGGATCCGTCGAAGTAATATTACTAGCAGTGGTTTTCAAGGTCTGACATAGCGGGGAATTCGACTATTAATTTTGTCTGACGAAGTAAAAAGTTCAAAGATGTCCTAATAAGTCGACAAGGTGTCGAATAATCAACGAAGTCAAGGCAATTTATATGTGGAAAGAACCGTGTATCCCACAGTCCTGTATAGTCTAGGACGGAGCAACGAAATTCACGGCAGTCCCGTTATTTGAATATTCTGAGGGATCTAGGACTCAAGAAGATAATAATATATCTATGTATATGCCGAAAAAAATTGTAAATACTTTTAGATTTAGTATTCTGCCAATAAAGTTATATATATATATATATTCATATTGGACTTGTAGTGATTGAGTTTTACATAGCCCAGCAAATAAATATAAAAGGAAAGTTATTTACAATGCTGATGATATAGGAACTTTCTTATTAATAATGGATTTGTACATTGCATAATATAAATCAGGAAATTAAAATTAATGAGGCAAAAAAATGCCGCATATATAATGGAATTATGTTTCGTTGCGAGACCGGACACTAGACGCGTTTCTGACGTTTTATCGTCTTTTATACGAAATATCGTATTTCAACAAATCTATTTGTATACGAGTATAGTTGATTCGAGAATTTATTTTAATCAATTTTCCATAAGAAGTCAGCTAAATTTCATTTGAATTTATTTTCCAATATTGCATCAATCATGTTGATTCGTATGTCACATATTTTATTAGTTTTGATCAAAATTTATTAACCATCTAGCATTCGATGTAGACTATTTCATATTTCATAGGCTACTCATTTTTATATTTATTTACAAGTTTCAGCTCTTTTCATGTTTTTATCAATATTCAAATTATTTACGTGGCAATTCTCGTCTTTATGTGGTAGCGTATACGACAGTATTTATTTTGGAGTTATATACATATAACATCACCATTTCTGATAATCTTACGTAATCTTATAAATTGTTTTAAAAGTTTAGAGCGATTGACTCCATGTAGCACATTCAACTTTCTACAAGAAGAATTACAAGTAGGCTTATAAAAAAAGTTGTAAGCCTAAAAGTCGATGCATCGTCCGTATCATGCATATATATATGATATGTACGCATACAATACTCCCTATGGTGAATGGCAAACTGAGTAGCTAGAAGCTACGTCCTGAATAAGAACGAACTTTATTTCAGTTCGTATAAGACAGAAGGAATGAGGTTATTGATATGACGCTTCACAGGTGCCAGATGCAAATAATGTCTGCGCGAACCCATTGTTTTTCATTTCTCTTTCTAAAGCTTTGAAGTGCTAGGTACGAGCTGCAGCTACGCAAACTCGTACATACCATAATATCACCATAAGAGGATACTGCAATTCGAGTTTTTGATTTCACTTCGCGTTTGAAATTTACGATTTTCCGTGTATCCATTCGTACGTATATGTACAGTGTCATGCACTCTAATGGATACTCCTTCGTAATTTAACAACATTTCCAGTTAAGTCTATTTACAAATCCCATTTTTATCACTCCCATAAGGCTGCTTAAAACCATACTCGGCGAAGACTGCTAAAAGAAAGTAAACTCAACTCAACTCGTACAAAAGGTGTAAACATTTTTGTTCAGCTCGTCTCGCATTTATTTTCTCCCTTAAGGTTCTTTTTTCTCAGTATTCAATGCATTACGAATAATGTTTTTATATTAAAATTAGTTTAATCTACGTATTATTTTATAAATATTTTTTAACTAAGATATATAATAGAATGAATGAATGAATGAATGCAAAATATAATTAAAAACATACTCATTGATAAAAATATAATATATTTTAAATATGATATATTAAGTAATTTTTACAAAATCCAAGCAAATTAAAAATGACACATTTTAGCGAAATGTGCATTTTCATTCTTTAAAATTAATAAAATATTTTTCAGTGATATGCGAATAAAATGTCGATATCGGAAAACAAAGCTCGAGGAGTAACAGGTGTTTCGTTTTTATCGCATGAATTAACATACTGCGTATTGATTTTCTATACACCGACTGAAACGTGGTTAAAGTCACAACTGCATATGTTTTGGTGTATGTAAATGACTTGACATGTATTTTCTTTTAATTTCTTTAAAATTTTTAATAATTCTGAACGAAAATTATATAACTAAGAAGGAACATGTATGTCCTGGTGGATTTAGGAAAATGAAAACATAACAAATATTTTGTATACAAATCAAGTTACTCTTCTTTTAGTACGAATGAATAATTTTGTTTCTTAAACTCTCATTATTATTAATTTTTATCACTAATTATAATTGTTCTCGCTGTTCTAATTTCTCAAGAGTTTACATTTATTAAAACTCAAATCTCAAGTGGCTCAGGTATCCCTTGATACCTGACGCATGTATATATGTTATGAGAAAATCCTAAATAATAGAGGTATATGAGAAAACTCAAATAAGCTCATATTCTTATGCATTAATATAGTTTCAGATTTATTACGTCGCATATACGGATTTGTAATAAAGACTATTTTCTGAACTTGATGGGATATTTCGAAATTATCGCATACTGAAATTGCAAATATTACTAAGTATATACACTGAGTACTTTTGCTACCATGCAATTTAAAATCATCTGCAAAATATTATTTCGTTATTTAATAATTATAATTGGAAGAAATGAGAAAACGGTTAGAAAACTTGATTACGTATTCCAGTAATAGAAAAGAGCAAAACGAAGTCGCTAATCCATTCGACGTTTTCCAGTGACGATGAAAAATATAAATTGCATTAAGAAGTCCCCCCCCCCCCCCCCCCGCCCCCCCCCCCGCCCACACGCCCTTCCTTTTCCAATTTCCCAACCTTCTTTTTTTAGCGTTTATATTATGGCCATATTGTTACGACTATACACTATCACGCTTTCCACAAATAACCGTAAACAGCGTGGTTACACGATTAACGTGTGCGTTTTATCGGGCCTATTTACATCCCCCTCGAGATTCAACAAGTGACGGTGCTTATAAAGTGTATAATTATATGATTACTCGTGATATTCACATATTTCAAATGTAAATATTAATAAAATAAATAAAAATTCGCATGTTTATTACTATTACAGATCATTTAACAAATTATATCTTACATACTTTTTTTCACTTTATATATAACTGATGTCATATAATTAACTTGTTTACAATTTGAAAACGCCCAACAAGACTCCCATTACGAGCATTCACTTTTTATAAAAAGGTCGATCAACCTGTTAATTTGGACATATACGGTCAAGGATTTATCGCTAATCTTACCTTTTCAGAATCAGTGTCAGAGTAGACTTTCCCAGGCCGATACTCTGGAGGTAGATAAGCTCTGGCAGTTTCCGGTGGAGCCAGTAGTAAAGTTACCTTGCCACGTGGCGTCAACTCAAGGGTGTGTGGAGTAACCACCGGTCCGGCCCTCGAGCCTCCCACAACTCCTCCATCTGCAACAAATTTAACGAGAGAACTCGATTAGTTTCCGGCACATCTCAATAATATCGGAAAAAACCACTGCACTTATCAGACACGTATAGCTTTTTAACCTGATTATACTTTTGTATTCGGATGCAATAACAATTTGCATATTATTTATTAATAAAATTCCAAAGTCGAAGAATCATTCAATTTTTATAAAGGATTAACGCCCGCTCTACGGTTTTTCGGCAGACAATTCAATCCTATAGCTTTACGTTGCTTACATAATGATTAAAGTTATGGGCAAGCTATGCTAATGATTACCTCTCAAAGGTGCGCAATCAATAACACATTATTATAAAGAAATGTATACATATAAAACATTTAATGGAATGAAGGTAGTGTTCAACTATTGAACAAAATTTAACGAAGTAAATCGCGTGAACAGAAAACATTTTTCAAATATTTTATTTAAAAACGTAGTTTTTTAAATTTGAATTTAAAAAGTAGCTTATCTATATATATTAAGTTGGACTATCTGTTATTTATTTAAAGTGGAAAGTTATCTACGTTGGTTATAAGGAATTAGGCATCGCATATTTATAGCCATCTTAGATGCTATAAATATAATTTTTAAAGAGATTATATCTTGAAAAACTAGTTATAATTAAGTGGATTAACGTATAAACCAAATCCGTTTAACAAGAGAGGTATAAAAAATAAATTAAGCCAGAGTGTGAATCTCTGTCGTAAAAATTTACATCTTATATTATCAACTAGCGAATGTTATGAATCGGGACGTTTTCTCATACTTTGTTTACACATCCGTTGAAAAGTAAAATAATCGAAAAGAGAAATCCTTTACTAAAGGGTTGTAGTACGTGAGAGTGAGTCGTAATCCTCTTTTCTAGAAGAGAATTCGTCGGGAATAGTCCATCCGAGAATCCCCTCGTATTCGCCAATGCAAATTACATTTGCACCGTTAAAATAATAGTCTACATAATCCAATAATAAAATTGAAATTTTCAAGGGTTCATGTGCCATTATAAGAATTTAAAATTAATAACTATAGACACAATATAATACGGATAAATACACTGAAATCGTTAAGTTGTCTCTTTATGATATATAACGTCGTTAAAAATTCAAATAGTCATTTAAGCGTGCATTTGTATCAATATCACTTATCCATTGGATATTTTGTCATTCATAATGACAAAGGTGAATCTATAGGTTAAAGAGTTGAAAAAGGGCATTAAGTAGTTAACGATTACGCTAATCATGATCGATATAACTTCTGCAAAAAACCGAGCTTTTCCATGTGCTCGCCGAGACTCTGCCAGATGCGACCCAATTTTCCCAGCGCTCAACTTGTCTATCAAAGAAGCTTCGAATGGAGACTCGTCCTGGTTTATTTTTATTTTCTACCAGTTTGAAGTGCAGAATTTCAAAACAAATTCATTTTTACACATGAAGAATGCAGAACTGAAATGGACATTATAATATCTCTTCAAAATATTGACGTCCACTTGCCACTTTTCAACGTTCCACATAGTTATTAATCACATATATATATATATATTTGTGAAGTATCATTGATGACATTGATGTTAATGATACTTCACATTACATTAGATGAGTTCACAATTTCCGGAATTAATATTGTAGTTATTCGCGGAATCGATTTCCTATAATTAAATATTTTCGCATAAATTTATGTGTCGCGATTTTCGATATCAAATTTAATTACCATGCGTTTTTCTGTTATTTTTAAAAATTGCTTAACTTTTGTGCCGTTTTTACTTCAATTGTGCGTTTGAAATAAATGCTTTATTAAGACTAAATCATGCGTAATCCTATGCAACAGATGCAGGGCATTTTCAACGCGATTAATTCTATTCAACTAATACTGGATTTCACCATTTATAATGGCAGCATTCGCAATTTGTGTTCTGGAATGGTAGAAATTCTTTTGGAATTTTTTTGTTAGTGAAGTAGTTGGCTTACTGCGCCGTGATTGGAACACGGCATGATTGGAACTCTTCAATTGCTCTTTTCATTAGCGCACCTAAAAAGCAATACGCGTGTTTGATGGGTGATAAAAACAGGAAGAAAAGTTTTATATTGGTTATGGGTAAACTTCAAATATCGAGAATTCTACTTTTTGACGTTGCTTTAATTAAAACGGTCATTGTCTGGTTCTACAAGCCAATTTAAAATCTATTACATACACAATTGATAACATAAAGGAATCATTAATATGTATATTTTACAATAGTATGAAACTGAGAAATAAGACATTAATATAACAATTGAAGGTTGCAAAAGTGAATGTAATAGCCGATTATTGCTGGTGACTTGGTTATATTTTGTTTTATAAAGGGTCATCCAACGTTATATTCCTTCATTTCTCCAGTTTAAATTCGTTTCATGAGTCAACTCTATTAAGCTGAAAAATATGAATAAAACATACATTATCCTATTGATACTTTTAACCCGTAATGTTTATATATAAAAAAGTTACTTTTATTAGTATATAACTGATATGTTAACTATAATGGAAATACTAAATAACATAAGTATAGTTAGTCCTAATAATATTTGTTATTAGACATGACACGGTTTCTAAATTATTTCGATTTATAAAATCTATGGGTGCGTGCATGCATGCATGCGTGTTCACTTCCTAATTGTGCTCCTATGTGCATTTAAATTTCAGTTTGTCGAATTATATTTTGTTAAAGTAATTACATAATAAAACAGTTCCATACAAGACTTAACATATTTGTATGAGTTCTTTCAGAATGCATATCTCCTCGATTAAAATCTTTCAATCTTGCATGTTGGAATATCTTATACATTGAGTATTAAATTAATACAGATAATAAATGGATATTCCTGTGTTATTTCAAAGATGATATTGAGAACATTTGATGGTTAGCGAGTAATTCTAAACTGTATCAACTGTCCACAAACAATATTTATTTCGCAAGGGGAGAGAGGTCAAATCGGCAAATTATTTACGTCTGTTCTTTCTTTGACGTCTCTTCGGTACTTTTCGCATCGTCAGAGAAATTTATACACAGATTGGCAAATGATTGTTAAAAATGGTGATCATCACGGTAACCATTGTCGGTAAGTTGAGTGTAGGAAGACGGAAATATAGATTTCCAATATTCGACTTTAGTATTCGCTTCGATCTTTAAGTCATCTTATTTCGAACAACCGTGCAGCGTCACGAAATTACCTTTTAATTATTATCCAGACTTACAGTATGTAACTCCCAAGTACAGTTTCGAAGTACAGTTTGTGTCAAATGAACAAAGCCAGGAAGCTTCAAATTTCAATAGCGATGAACGATTTTCGTTCTCCGCCAGTACCTTCGATATCGATATTTTATCAGCCCTCTCAAGTCTAGCTTCTGGTTTTCATGTCTTGCGACTGGTTCGACGTGACGATACACCAAAGCCATGCAGTAGGCCTTCGTGAAGTTTCTTCATCTTTGCATAATGGACCTGGGCGCATCTCTCCTGTTTGCTTCATTCACCAATCACTATATGCACATACCTCTTCTCTAATCTCTCTGCCTTTCTGCGTGTCATTCTCGGGACGACTCCTCGACCTCCTTCTTATACTATCACCCATGATGCACGTTATCATAATATTACATAACTTCACTCTCTAACACTCAGAATTATAATTAAGAATTATAATTTAAAAGCACTAATGTTGCATTCTTAATGTCTTATCTTCCTAAACATATAGGTTAAAATTATACGTTCGAGCAAACGGAAAAATTACTCTCAATCTTTAGGAGTAACACAAATTTCTATTTTTTCGTACCCCTGCTTCGTAAACTAACATAAATATAGAGCGCAGAAGGTTTTTTCACAAATGAAAGAAATCGTAGTATATGTCGAGGGTGTGTGCGGAATGTACGGAGTGGTTACGAGAGCTCCCAAGGTTACATTTATCACTGGCAGCTCAGGGCGAAGAGAGAATGAGAAAAATCTTGGTCGTTCTGAACTCTCACCTTTTTCACGAATGGCAACCTTCTTTCATTTCGAGGCGCACAAAGTACCTGGACCTTCGTACTGCTGATGGGAATAGTCCAACCAAGACTTGAATATAAAAACTTATAGTCAACCCTTTTTCACTCTTCCCTCTTATCGCACGGAAGGCATGTCGGAGCACGCACACTTGATTTATACACACCTCCATTCAGAGTTGCACTTTCAGCATAAGAAAAATACATCAGTTAAACAAGTATTATTTTAAATAAATTAACATGGCTTTGGCTTTCATGAATTTTAGATATCATCAGTTTTTATAAAATGAAAATAAATTAAAGTTTTTAAGAATGTGGGAATTTTCGAAATAAGCATTACGTATGCCGTATTGGTCGAAACCCACAGAAGTGTTTTCGGGAGACCTTTAATTCAAACAGTATAGTCAAATATATAAATATATATCAGATTGAATTAGTCTTTTATATGCGTTAACTAATTTTTAACTACTTTTAAATTATTTGTCGAAAAAAGATGAACCAACAAAGAGTCTCGAGACGTTGTACTTAAAACATGCATTTCTTAAAACGAACTTCTGGACTCTTCTCAGTAATATCCAGAAAAATTTCATCATTTCCCAGACATCCTCTTAATTCGTTGAGAAAGAAAAATTTATGGTAATACGTACTTACAAAGGAAACAATTTGGTTTAACGCGCGAATAACAGCGCGCTCTTTTAACGTCATCAGTAAACCCGACTACAAGAATTTCCATTATGGAAACACCTATAACTTATCTTGAATTTTACTCTGAAGCCTAGCGTAAAATACACTGGTACAGTAGCTCCGAACTCAATATTGCGGTAGACGTTTGTTTGTTAGATAACCGCAACCTTTTGTAGCGAGCTACCCTCGGCTGAAAACTAATTACACGTGGCAATCCAGGGCCCACGGTCGAACACAAGGTGGTGATCCGCCTTCGGGCAGTCAATCGACGATAATCGGGATTCTTTTATTGGAATTATCTATCCATTAATTTTAACGAAACTATTATAGACTACAGAAATTAGGCATCTTCAAAAGTACCTCCCTCCTCTTCAATCCTTTATCGACTTAGGGGATCCTCAAGCTTACATACCTGTTAGACAACTCTTCTCAAAAAATGAAATTCTGTTACATAACATTTGAATATTTTATGAGAATCACGAAAAATTATACGTATATACGTGGCTCTCTTCATGTCGTAAATTAGTTTTTGAATTGTTTGTAATTTTATATCATCAGAGATGCTTTAACATGGTATGTAAATAATCGGACATAGTTACACCGCAATAACTGTTCAATACACATTGTGCATATATGTGAAATGTGATATATTACAATCAAAAAGTGAATATATTGACAATACTTTTGCTCTAGTCGGAATCAAAATTCCAAATTATCTATTTATGACATCACCGACAAACAAAAATGAATTTATAGTTAACCGATATGAGGTAGTTCTTTTCAACAGATTATTATTTTATCGTCTTCCATTTCATCGTTTAAACATTTCATCATTCATGACATGACCAATGTATGCAAAAATGTCCGAGAAATGAACAAATATTTTATATATGTTATGACAGTTTAGGTTGGGAAGGAACTGCGTGGTTTACACGTTATTGTTGTTATAAAGTCCAAACGATAATACGAAGAGTCCAAACGAAGAAATGAAAAAATAATGTACGCATGTAAACATGTAGACGTCGTAATTAGAACGAAAAAGATATGTTATGAAACAACTTAAAAATAGTGTGAACGTTCCGTTAATTCGAAAGAGACATTTCAAATTCTGATCAACTTTTTCGAACTCATCAGTAGCTTCTCACTTTACAATGATGCTTCTAATTTTGAATATCATTGAAGTACTACTTCATTATCAATATTATATTATAGACCCTAGTCAATTTC
This sequence comes from Trichopria nigra, assembly GCA_030522945.1. Classification (NCBI taxonomy): domain Eukaryota; kingdom Metazoa; phylum Arthropoda; class Insecta; order Hymenoptera; family Diapriidae; genus Trichopria; species Trichopria nigra. Next base: position 14,149 of record JAPYZR010004749.1, read on the forward strand.
CTAACTAATTGACAACAGAATATAGAATTTATGAGATCATGTAGTTAGATGTGATGATTTTTTGTTATAAAATTAAATAAATTTATAATATTATATTCTAGTACCCTAGTATAGAGTTCAAATGAATGAGTATTTTTTGAGTAAAACCTGCAACATTTTCGTAATAGAAATTACGTTTCTATTTAATTTCGTAACTGTATTATTCGTACTTTGTGGGAAATGCTAGACCGGAAGAATGAAGAAAAGGTCGTGGATTAAAAGGATGCTGTAATTAAAAGTAACGAAAACTATTTACGACGACCCTCACAAAAATAATAAACAGTGTCGAACAAACATAAGAATACATTCCAGCACTTCGAAACGTAACTAACATGCATATTTATACAACGCAATTATAAATGACCAAATGTAGAACCAATTTATTAGATGATCAATAATAAGGGTCATTTTTCATAACATTTTAATGTGTTTACATTAATCGTGCAGTAAATGCAGAGAATTAATAACGGAAATATCCATATCTTTGACTGTTACCTTCATTGAATGAAAGACACGCAAATGTAAAATTACTCCACACATTTCAAGGGTTTCCTAGGAATTTGAATTAGTAAGTGCATCTAAAGATGATGTAGACACTGATGAAGATTCACATCCGTGAGCCGAAATAATACTGAGACCGGCTGACTGGGAATATCTTGGCAAACTGCTACACAAGAATTTCATGCTGAAGAGCGGATTATTTCGCTTTGAGCTATACATGAGTTGTTTGGAGAATACAACACTATAAAAAGAAATGTCTGAATATTATTACACCTGAAATCAGGATAGTCCTACTTTCGGCTGCGTAGTATTGTCTTAAAGTTTTACATTGTAAGTAACTGTGACTTACTATATTACTGAAATTAAGTCTGAACGATTTCAAGTTATATTAAACATCGATTGAGTTGATGATCTGTTATCTGCATAGTATAAAAGATTTAATGAAAACAGTAGGTCACTTGTAGACATTTTCCAAGTCGTTTGACATGTTCAATATGAGATTTTTCGTTTTGTGTTTTAAAATAAATATTATTTTGTTTTTTATTAAATCAGGTGTAATAAATAAATTACATTATTAATGTTGTTAAGCAGTCCACAATATTGCGTGTATACTCATTCATTTTGCTTAACATCGTCTGAATATTTTTCATTTATTCGCTCATATTGAAGCGCACATTTTATTAAATTTTGTAATCTCATTACACTGTTGAAATATAAATGCACATTCAGGTATACCTATGTATGGTTTATTCGTTTTACCTGTATGACAGAAAATTTGGTTGTAAAACGTAAACCACAATAAATTACCATTGTTTCGAAGTTTCGGTAAATTTTAAAACTTTACCTTTATATCCAATGCTGTTTATCCAAATCTTTTGAATCTGTGATTTGAGATTGAATGAAACATTGCCTAGGTGGTGATGATTGGATGTGTGGACGCGGAATTCAATTTACCGTACAAAATTTTAGGCATCCAGCAAACATGAATGACAATCTAAATTCGGACTCTGCCTACCTGTATGTACAATGAATGAACGACTATAATTCAGCATATCGGACGAATATTTGAAGCTGAATGTAGATTTCCTCTCGGATGGAATTTAATTTCGTTAAAAACGATCGTGGAAAATGACGCAAATTCTGCAAGGGACTCCAATTTGCATAACTTTCCGCTTGCTCGGTTTGCTTCGAGGTGCAGTGATTCACGCCACGGAGGCGATTCATTGTGCGACCCACAGATCATCTTGAAATAATAGTGAGATAGTTTGCTCGGGCGGAACCGAAAACTACTCTCGCTACGATGTAAGAAAGAAAGTATTGACTAAATTATTATTCATGATTTTATGATGAAAAAGTTATGTTGTATTGCAGTTTTTAGAGAGGCAGAGTCGGCAAGCGCGATAAATGAAATTAGTGATAGATAACTTAGCTAGGATAATGTGAAATTCAAGTCAGACGTAAGGATACAGTAACCCATATAGCAAGCGCTCGTAAAAACGGACAAAATTACTATAAATAAAATTAATAAACAATATATAACGATAAATAAAATTTAAAAACAATTTATTAATAAACAAAATTAATAAATAGGTAACCTCTACCTAACAGGAAATAGTTATCTAACAGTTACCTATCTGAAACGAAATTTTACCCTTTTTGACGAATGCGTGCTGTATGGGAAATTTTTCAAACTTCATAATATGTACATTTTCAATGCCGCAAGGTTAATAACCCTACAGCTAACATCTGCACATATATACACACTGTAAGGATCCGAAATAAATAAGATTTTACTTCTGAGGACATTAACAGATAGAAGGTATAATCACAATAAATTAAGGCTGAAATAAGCATAGTCATAAATTACATATCAGTGTACAATTTTGAAAGATTATGAACACTTGTAAACATTAGTAGAATGTTTTTCGCCACATATATAGGGGCTCCAGCCAGAGACTTTGCTTTAAGCCAGATTCTGGATAGGGCCCTAATGTCTTCAATTATTTTCCAACTACATGTATTGTAATTTAACATTTCTGCGAATTAAGGAAAATTTTGGCTGGGAATAGGTGGTAGATAAAAAAATAAACGGTTATTAACTATAATAAAGTTGTAATTTTCAACAATGAATCGCATTCTGTGATTATAAAGAAAAAACAAAACAACAATTTTCATTTGTCATCATTTCAAATAATGCATAGGGTTCTTGCAGTGAGTGAGTAATTAACTCTAATAAGGAGATTTACAAAAATTAGAGACTTTTCATTACGTATTAGAAAAAACTTTATTGTAAATATGACTTAAATTTATTAATTAAAGAATAAAAACTACCATGTATACATCACATTTTATTAACAATTATTTATTATTGGTTCATACTACGAATGATGTAACGCACCAACTATGACATATTACAAAATTCTCAAAGCAAAATTTATTTCCCGGATAAGTGCCCTTTTTTATAATTATAATGAAACGGTCTTTTTCGAGATTAAGGGCTCCAATAAAAAGCATCCACTCCACTGTTGAATATAAGCTACAGAGGATTATGAATAATTCATTTTGAAATAAACGTGCAAAATATGTGAGTTAGCTTTGCTGTTATACCTTGTTTCAGAAAAGGGAATTTCTCCGACTCGTCGACTTTTATCATATTATTCATGCAAATTTCGTACAAATCATTCGGTGGTTGTATTACAATACTGCACTCAGTTTATGGCTGAGTACGAGCAAATACAACGACCACGAAAAAGTGTAGGGGCACTCACATATTAATATCATTCATATATATATGAGGAAAAATAACCCTATTATTATATTTCGTTCTCATGATTACTTTACACGTAGTAGCGTCAAGCTGCTCCGTATCATCACGCAGTTCAGAAAATTCGATATATCGAGCGGGGGTAATATAGCGCTCGACTATTCTTTTGTCATTATCATTTTGTGTGTCATACGATTCGCATCTTTCAGAAATCTTGATTTTTATCTTATTTTACAGAAAAGTATCAAAAAAAAGATGAGATGAGAAGAACAGGCTGAGATGTTACGAGATATAGAAAATATCGAGAAGCTACTAGATGAAATGGATAATTGATCTGACAATTAGGATGAAAGGAGCATCATAGATGGACAACAGGAACAGGTCATTGATTCCATCAGCTCCGCGGAGAGTATAGTATTCTTCCCGGTTTCAGAAGCCTCAGAACAATCGTATGCAACAACAGAAGGGCCGACATTTGAGAAAAATCAACAAATATTAGACCTTATTGACAATCGATTATCAAAATCTAGATTCAAGATAAGATATTTCGCCAAGTTTATCGAAACATTAACCGCAGCATGCCTGTCTGCTCCTTATTACGGTCCTCTATATTGTAAGAATTTCGGGAGACAAAAATTTGTTTCTCTTATCGTGAGTGATGGAAAATACGACCAATACTTTTATTTAGATAAAATCCTTTTGATATTGATCTGTTTGTCTCAAAGATAAATGCTAAACATATGTACGATTTTGTTCTTGGAAAAAGGAACCTGATGCATATATGATGCCTTTACCATGAATAAGTGGATCGGATTTCACTTTTATGCTTTTCCGACTTTTCCCGTGATATCAAAAATTCTATAAAAAATTACATATGAAGAAGGTACTGGCGTGCTAGTCGTACCGGACTGGCCAAGTCTTTAACGGAAAGAATGTTTAAGCAATATAATGCCCTAATTAAGGAACGGGTGTTATTAACATGTAAGGTAATCATTTCGAACGAATTTAGCATATAATTACCATCCAACTTCACGTACAAGTAATTTCGTTTCATTAATAATTTTTTTAAACTACGGCAGGCATTATAAGGGTGGATTTCAATAAGTCGATATAAGCAACATTTAGAAAATGTATTTCTTAAATAAATAAATAACAATAATAATGAAGCGATAATTGTTTTCTTTTTCTTGGAATTCTGCAGTTATAATATTGGATAATATATTCATAATTCAAATTAAATTAATACAACATAGTGATATTGAAAAATAACAATTTTCCTATACAAAGATTAAGTTTTGCCCAGTAAAATTCTTTTTCTCAATTAATTTTTGTTGTACACAGAACACTTATTTATCTACTTAATTAATATTGTCACTTTCCTTCATTTATAAAGACAGAAATAAAAGATACGACGTACACCTCCGAATCGTGGATATATTTACGTTTCACAACTTATTGATACATCGTTCTTTGTGAACGGTCGATGGACCAGTCAATGCACCAGTTTTGCCAATACACACCGTTACAATGTGTTCGTCGAATAAGTGATAAATTATGACCGACAGCCCATTGTGTACATTATAATATGGTAGGGGGACAGAAAGTCCACACCGAAAAGTCCACACCGAAAAGTCCACAGTCTTTAAAGTCCACAATCATTCCGAAGCGCTATGTTTCGA
>JAPYZR010004750.1:0-11771 GCA_030522945.1 Trichopria nigra
CGAAGCGAGCTACGCGCGACAGCGCGCCAGGGGTCCAGGGGGCGGAGCCCCCGGTGGGGTTGGCGGCCGAAGGCCGCAGGGGCGAAGCCCCTAGTTTCAATTGAAAATGACGCAAATTTTTCAGATTTCCTTTGTAGCGATATCTGCTCAAGCGATCGTGTTGAAAACCACAATCAATTGCACTTTCACATGACGGTTTCTTTGTCAAATCGAAAGTTACAAGATTTTGGATCAATTTAATTATTTCATACGATTGTCTGAAATTGTATGGTTTCGTAATTATTTTTCAATTCGAAATTTCATTATTCTGTTGACTGAAATAAAAGAGTAGTAGTAAAATGCAATTCATCACAAGATATTACCGATTATTAATGGTCCCTGTAAATCGTGCAGAAATTCAGGATGAAAATGAAAAACGGATCTTTAATATGTCAAGATCTGAAAACTGTACAGGCTCGAGAGCAATAGCTCTCTAATAAAAATCAGCCCCGCGATAAAAAGCCATTACTACCTCAGACGCAGGTTTCTTTGCACCAGATCACCAACAAGATATTATACTTCCGTGTCGACAGCTGCGGTGTGATATAGCACGTTCCTTCTAACACGACGGCGCAATGCAATCAATTTCCTATCGACCCAAGGAATGAGTATATCGGGGAGTGTGTTCCCTGTTTCCTCTGTTAACCTCGTTGGTTTCCGCACAACTCGTAGAACCGTTGAATAAATAAATAAATAAATAAACAAGACACTGTTTAAAATTGTGTGATATTCGCTACGCTAATTAAACAGATTCAGGATTTAATAGGGCGCACTCGTCGCGCAATTATCGATTAACAATGCGGAATAATAATGAATTACGCGTAATTATAAACATTAACAGGATCGTCTTTCCCATAAATTACCACAAGCAAAACATTCGTGTGGACTGGCATCGATATAATGTTGCAATCCAAATACTATCCCGTCCTGATAATAGACTTAGCCAGTTAACCCCAGTGATGCTAGCGTGTCTCGAAGCTTGGACGCCTGTGTAAATGTAATTGAATACCTATTCCATGCTACCAGTAATTAATGCATTAAATTTCCACTGGAACCGTGAATGGTCCACCTCTGCAGGTCTTGGAAATTGACCGTACTGACGAAATCGACGAAGTTATGAGTACCGCTGTTGCTGGCTAGAACAGCTGGAATGACCAACGAGTGAACGATTACAAAATACGGAGAATCGTGCTTCGATTCTATATGCTATCGTTTATCACGCTTGTCTTGAGTTAAAAAGCTACGAACTCTAAACTGCGCCTATATATTACAGTATTAAAGTGCTCTTCGATAATTACTCTCACATTCTTTAAAGTCGCTATCGGCGTAATTGACCAGAAAAAAATGTTCTACATGTCGAAGTAAAAAAAAAGCCAATAGAATAGAAGAACCATTTATTGTACTAGGGTACATTTTCCCTATGGTAGAAACATTGTTTAAAATTAAAAACAGAAAATATTAAATTAAAGGTGATTTATGCAAGTACTAATTGTCATTTCGCGGAGGGGCTTTCATTGTGGAAAAATTATCAATACTCTGTAAAAGTCGCGATTCTTGATAATAAATTTTACTCATATTGAGGTAATTAAAATGACCATTAAGTTAGTTAATTTTACCAAAATGTGGTTAATTATGAAATTCTGTCATTACACTGCAATTTCGTGAAAGCTACAGCAATGATTGAAAACTCAATCAACAATATTAAATAGTAATTAATTAAATTCATTACCTAATTAGATCAAACAAAATATATACATATATATGTATATTTTTTTCCGAAGAGGATGGAATGAGTTGCGCACCATAGGGATGACATGTGGGGCTCCCACGTGCGTGGAACTCTTCCGAATTTAATTTCCGGGCATTCCCACTAAAACCTAACCTAACCTAACCTAACCTCTTAACCTAACCTCTCGCGTTTAAGAATTCCCACTAAAACCTAACCTAACCTAACCTAACCTCTTAACCTAACCTCTCGCGTTTAAGAATCACCCCGACACTATCGCAAGATATTATTTCGGGGTGGGGCCAACTAATAGCCTTTAAATGCCTGGTAGTACTTCTTTTTATATTTAAACAAAAGTATTGAAATACGAGTTTTAATCAATTTTTAATCCGTGCATTCATATATGTGCATAATTTAAATATTTTTAGCTATTCTTATTAAAATCAATCCTGAACCCTTTATCCTATTAGCATAGTTTTTACCCACACATCACAATTGTGTTCGTGTAACGAAAGGCCACCATATGAAACTAAAACTTTTTTCCAAATGCCAAATATCCGCTTAGTAAAAATTATATTTAAATTTGTGAAGAATAATGGTTTGTTTATTTGAATGCGGATATTGCAATTTATAGTGTATAGTATTTAAAAATAATTATCTGTATCGAATAATTGTGAGCAAAATAATCCTTAAAGGATTAAAAGCTTAAATAAAAAAAAAAAAACACACACGCACACACACACATAATCCGTCCCGTGATGACCTGAGGCGCTCTTGAGGACGTCCAAATGTCCATTTTTTTGACCTGGGGATTTTATCGGAAGCTCCTCAGGCCATCCCGGGACGGATTGTGTTGTGTGAGTACTAACATTAGTAAATATTAGTCAATAATTCTTGGTAATTGGACTAATTAAAATTAACATTAGTAACATAACAAATTTTTTGTATATTTGAAATCGTCGGTTTCAAATTATGCCACGTCTCATCAATAATTTATAAAGAAGCATTAAATTAATTATACTGTTAATATGTATATATATCATCTATGAAAATTTTATTTAAAAAATCATTAGTTATAAAGCATGACTCAAACATTTTGACATAAACGTTTAGCATTTTACTAGAAATAACTTTAAATTCAAGGTATTCAAGCAAAGTTATATTATCTCGTACGAAAATCACATTTTCTAATTATACACTATTAATCGTCGCATGAGGAATTGCACTTTGCAAGACATATTTTATCAGTTTAGTTCAGCGGAACAAGGAACTTATGTGAAGTTCATCGTATATATCTATATACCCAACGCCTAGTTTTATGGGGCAAATAAGTAGGAAGAATGAAACTTTTAAACTCGGATATTACAGTTTCGCATTAGCCCCGAAGCATCTCGAAAAAATATACCGGGATGATGAATAAATTGTAATAGCACGTATTATGATTTTTGAGTTATATCCAACTATTAATTTCTAAAAACAATAGAATTTTATTATCATGCTCTTGAACAGTGTGTAAATACGATTCTAGTTTAAGTTTGATTATAACTGTAAACTATATATTTAATTGTGTACTTCAGCTCGAAATACCGGAGGAATATTCATGAAACTAAAGTATTGAATGACAATGTGCTATGACTATTCTAAATTAATGGCTTGAACTGTCTGTACTGTCAAATTTCAGTGAAACTTATTAATTTTCCATCCTATGCTTATGTATCATGATCGTAATTAAACTTAGCCGACCTCAAGGACTTCTCCGCAAGGACGGATCCGGTTTGACAGGTGATGCCATTGTAAGTCAAAATTTATTTAAGCAACATACTGCTAAATCGTGTATCATCGTGTATTTACTGCAAAATTCTATAGTCAGTTTGAAATCATAGTGTATAATCAATTGCAAATTATATCTTAGGTTATTACATTACTTTCAAGAGAAAATGGGGTTCATTTTATGTATTAACAACGTAGAACAACAATGTAGACAAATTCCTTTTAATTTTACGATTTTTATTATTTCTTTCTATTTCATGATCGCAATATGCACTCGACAATTCCCAACAAACACAACAAGTAACAATAATATAATAATGGTTATTTCTTAAATAAATGTTACATTAATGTTACATAATTGTTACATTCTGGTTGACTTGGTTGAACGTGAATGACAAATATTATTTTGGCATATGGAAATCAATTGTTTAAAGTTTCCAATATACGTTGTAAATATAAATATACATATCGATAATGTCAATATGTACGAGCATTCACTAACAGCGCTCTATCAATTTTCAAACTGCATTGAGCTTTATTGGAGGAATACAGATTAATAATCCTTGATATTGAGTACAAAAACATATCGGAATTTAGTGAACTTTTTATTGGAAAATGTGCGTTATTATTGCATTGTGTAATCTATATTTGATGTAGACGAAATGTAGACAGATGAAATGTATTCATATGATACAAAAATAACAAAAAAAAAAAAAAAAAAAAAAAAATCGAACGTAACCTCTCGTGCGTAAAATAGGCAGCTTGTAAATTGAATGCATTCAAACGTCAATATGCCTTTCGTGCTCAATTCCAAGTAGCTATAAACTTCAATCAGCTAACCATGTTTTCATCTTTATGTTAAACGAAGTAGGTTTCCCTCTGTATGCCATGCTTTCATTCATCATCGTAACTGTAGATTGCCGTGGAACTAGTGAATAGACTTATTTTTATATCACTTGAATCCTATATATTAAAAGTCGAATTCATATACCTATTAATTTTTATTTCATATTTTTTTTCTATTTCTTTTTTCATTTCCATTAATTTGCTATAGCATTCTATAACTGCTCTAGATTGTTTCAGTTGAGCCAAATTAACCATATTTTGTAATTTTTTATTTCTTTTCCTATGTTAATCAGTATTTAATCGACGCACTGTAAGCGAACAACAAAAATTTTTGATCGCAATCAAAATATAAAATGATATGTTATACACCTATCTTACTTAGTAAAATTAAATCAAACTATGATTTATATTCGAGTTATGCAGATGAAATGACAAAGCAGTTCTCATACTCATGATTTCGATCCACGAATTCTTCAACAGCGTTATCCATGTTCGGAAATATATTGACTCACTGAAGTTACCCGTGCTCAAATCTGATCTTGCTAACGATGCGATGGCTTAAGTTTTGAACGGACAAGCATGACGTAAAGGACTGGGCAGTGCAGGTCGCTCCTTCGATCATTAACGTGTATTGACCATCGGAAACCGCATTGATAATGAAACGAAAGCTGCGGTTCGCAAATGAACCGCGAGAGATGCAACTGCTGCGGTGCCAATAATTTAACAATTCTCGTGCAAGCTTCCCCGATAATGGACTCTGTTAGCCCTCTTGGATGCCAGTAGCCGTTGCGATCCGTTGAATCAGACAGTACGTTACCGTTGGAATTCAATTTGTACCGGTTCCTAAACCGTGGCCGAGCCTTTGCTCGTTACACTCTCTCTCCAGTACGTTTACGAGGAGATGGAAAGTCCAGGCTTTGGCTGCTCGTTACCAACGGAGCACGTTGTCACATCGACTCGTTTATGCTTTGTGTTACTCGATCTGCCTGTTCATCCTCAACATAGAACACGTATCTTTTTTTTTTTTTCACGTAGCTAATAATCAACACGACGCAATAGGCTGGACAGCTGGAAACGACTGCCAACTTCCAATTTTCTTTTCTGATTCCGAGATACTTTCACGCGACCCAAGTATAGTGTTTCTCTTATCATCTCTGAAAATTGGCTTCTCAAGATGCGAGCACGAAATGCTACATTGTTTCCGCGCGCTGTATGATTGGTATTTTTGAAGACTATATCAAGTCGGCTGTCGAAACTGATAACATAGGAGAGTGGATCGGTATCACACGATGTGTACGAAAATAAGTTTTTGTTTCATCCATAGTGTAAGGACGATGAGAATTTCGAAAAAAATAAAGTCAAATTTCACTATAATTTATTGGTAATAAAATTGCTTTTGTTGAAAACAATTGTTAAACTTCCAAACCTGTATCTTAGTGATAAATCCTTTAAACGCTTGAAAATGACAAGTTTACTGGAAAAAATTTATTTTTTGTCGGCTGGTCCACAGCCCTTGATATTATGACATCGCCTTTCAATAGCTCACCGGATATTCGCTTACGCCGATTTTCTTCGTTATTTGGGTTTCAATTGTCACCCGACCGTTTCGTCGCCTTGACTCGTAACACGTCCAGAATTGTTTTGTCTGCCGAAGCAAGTCGAAGCGAAACGTAAAATAGAAAGAAACAAGAGTCGGTGATCGACAATTTTACTATAGCTGCAGATTTCAAGAATTTGTTCCTTCACGTAGTGTTGATGGATTTCCACCAAATTTCAACTTATTAGAAATATTTCAGAAAACATTCCGATATGCGTGTCCATCACTGCTAACGGTTCCATGTGACTGTATGCTAAGCTTGCCTTCGAAAATAGCAAATCAGTTCATTATTTAAAGCACACCTTAGACATATAATATCATAAATATAATATCATCAGATTTATTTTCCGGTTTCAGAAACGTTACTAGAACGTTTCATTACATTCATGTAAGGACCTACCTCACTTGTTATTATGCACTGTCTCGAGATGTTTAATTTATTCCATGACATAGTCGTACGTTTCAAAAACAATAATGTACAGTTTCTATGTAACTCTACATTTTTTTTAACAAATTGGTATAATGTTTTGCATTGTAATGTAATGTAGAGTAATGTTATTGTATTGTAGCTCATATACATTTTGTAAACGCCGTATTCACCAATGAGTAAAATTTAGATAGCTTATAAGCACAAAGCAACAAAGAAATGTTGCATATATATATTGCTTTTGCAATAAAAACTAGATGTAATGTAACGTTTCAGAAATGTGCACGTTTAGAAAGGTGCGTAAAAAAATTGGAATTGAATTTAAAAGTCGCGAATTTCAAGTGATAAATAACTACATGAAAACGATTCTGAAAGCCATTAACCCAGAATTCGTACTAGGGGAGACGTAGGGTCGTTATTCTTGGCGCGATGGCTGTTGAAAAGACCGACGATAACTAAAGAGATAGAAGAGACCCCACTCTATTAATTATAAACTTGGTATATTGGTAAATTACGACCTCTTCGTGAGTGAAACATGCGGCGAGAGGAACGTCAAAAAACGTCTCAATAATACTCGATGATAGAAAAAATAAGATGATACGAAAATTAAAAGAGTATTTTAATTTGGAAATTTCGCAGTGTTCCGCGTTTCAGGCGAAATCGTTAAAATAAATATGTGCAATTCAATAATATTCTGCTGCACAGTTACAAAGTTGTCACAATGTGAAAATTCATTACAGAACGTAATCGGAATGCAGAATTGCCTTTACATAATTACAAATGCACCGGGCGGATATAGATACCATCGATTCCGAAAATTATACCTATAATTTTACCGTCGATTCAAGGAGACAACACAGCCTGCTCGCAAGTCGGAACAAAAATTTGAATTTCCTTTGGTAGTTTTCGAAAATAAAGGAGAATTTGAGTCGACGCCCGGAGGAACTGCGGAATAAGGGTTCAAACTCGGAGAACTGCCGTAATAACTTCGAGATGCGTTTGTTTCAGCGCTTCGCAAGTTTAACCGCCATGTAATACGCCCCCGCGCCCACCCGGTATGTATATATAAGGAATAGTTCCGGGTGAGCGTGGTTAAATACGACGGAATGGTTGACTCGATCGTAAATGTAACGATTCTCACACCAAAACAAATATCTGAATTTATGTATATGGAGAATAAGTAATTTAGCAACATAGTGATTGGAGAATACTAACGAGAAATATCGAACATCTCACTTGAGTCGATATTAATTGCATAAAAATTGCATCTTATACAGTCGAAAATAAAGTAATGAGGAATCGACATATTTCTTTTGTTGGAACCACGTTAGAAACAGAATTTGATGCAATGTCTAGAGTGAGCTTTTTTTTCTACGTCACAATGCGTCGTTAGTCATTCGACTGGCATTCGTCCAGTTAAACAATTGCATTTCATGCGCCAGACGACCCAGCACGCACAATTTTTCGCGAAATGGCGCACTTCCGGCAAAAAAGAATTGTCGGTCCCGGTGACTTCTACTTGGTTCGAGCTTTCCAAACCAGTTTTGACGATTCCATGGAAGTTGTAGGAACACTGTATATATATATACACACACACAATTCCTGCAGAACACTTATGTACGCGTAAGGGGTTACGTATGAAGTATAAGGTACTCAGTCACATACGTGCCCGAAATGGTAACGCGTGCAACAATGATAAATTCTGCTTTGCCACCGAGAGCCGTTGGGGCGGAGGCGAGGAACTTGCGGTGGCGAGGTTGAATTTTCACCGATTCCGCGATAAAGGCACAGCTATGATAAAAGAGGGAAAAAGGAGGATAGGACGGAAGCGATAGCAGTGAGCGAAATCATTCTGACAATTTACTTCAGCAGTAAATGCATTACTTAGGACACGTTCGTCAGGTTGGATATTCAAAATGCGGTTTACCATTTGGGACTGAATCGTTGCCGGACGCCTTGTTACTGAAATTTTTCTCATTAGCAAGTGACGTGATTGTTGAGAAATGTTCGAAAGATCGATATACATATATGTATAAGTATATTTCAGGCTTACGATGTCACTGAATGGGACGTAAACTGGATGCTGAAGTAAAACTGAAGGACGACCTATTTATGAATTTTGGAATTTCTACAACCTTTTGAGAAAGTACCGTTACGGAGTTATAAAGTTTAGTGCTTTTCGTGAGTGCATCGGAAGGTAGGCGGCGTTGGCATAGATATTTCACGGGTAACACGCGGGGAAACGTTCATTTCGATCGTTAAAACTGTATCTTCAATTTTGTCAACGGTAGAACGATGAATGCGTGCTTTTCGGCCCGCGCAGTTTATCACAGATGCCGCATCCGGGAAGTTGTTCTCGATGTTTTATTATCAAGCAGAATGGGGATGCGCGCTATTTTACGGTTACGCAATTTAAATGTATTACGATAATGAATATTTAAGCTTTTAATTTAAATGTATGACAAATTTGTTATTATTCCATTGTCAATTATTCGGTTAATCCATCATTTGTTGAGTTGAGTCGCGACTAAATAAATCATATATAATTGTCATATTTCTAAATAACAGTTTAATCAGAATACAAAGGATTGATTTTGTATACTGTAATCAGAAATTAATCAGACCGAAAATTACAAGTGAATGATTTGTAATGTGAATTTATACGAATGCAATTCGGTAAAATTTTGTCATATCCTGGAAAGCACAATTATGTTTCCCAGCAATGACAATACGTTGCAATTATGTAACGATTACGTATCATTTATGTAACAAGCAACAATTCTATAAATAATGTTCTACGTTAAATCAATAATATAAATAATGGTATGTTGTTTTCATATAAACACATTTAATCCGCTTATTCGTTATAATAAGTTATAAGTTATTTGTCAATAAAGGTTTGGTCGTTAGTCTCTTAAAGAAACATATGATGCCGACGTTCGAAACTTTGGAGTCGAACGAAAATCATCGAAAAATATATGTACGCTTGTTATTTGTTTATGTTCCCTCCAAAAATGATCATAAATGTTATTTACATGATAGAATTAAATAAGACATGTTAAAAATACCTTTTATAATTTTTGTTGGACTTCAACGTTTCGAATTTTAGCAACATAGAAATCTTCATATGTATTATTACAATAAGAATTTACAAAGTATGTATGATAAGCTACCAAAAACACTGATGAATATTTAAGGTTAAACACGTGCATTCAGGAAACTATAAATGTAAAACATTCGAGATAATATCTAAAATCAACCTCGAGTCTACTTGAAATACTTTGGGGATTGCGATAGAGAACAGTTAAGTTCTGTGAAGGAAAATCACGAGTGAAACGTGCTACATTACATGCGAGACCTGAGTCGATTTTCCATCAGGACTCGAAAGCTCTTATCTTTTTTGTAAGTTCTTCGAAAGTATAAATGGTTTCTTTTAAAAACAAATTAATATTTATAAGCACAAGTACATTGCAGGCATTGTATAGGAAATAAATATAAGAAACAATTTTTATTTGGATGTCATTTTATTTGCAGTTTTAATCTATTTCATACATTTTCACTCTTCTTCGTAGTACTTCTGTAAGTAGCTCTCTGATTGAAGTAATGCCAAAATATCACCTAGTTATTGGATTAATTTATATATACAGCTTCTCAATAACATCATGACGTTTGCGAGATGAGACACTGGCACCATTTCTTCAGACCTACTTCCTTCTCGGCCAAAATGACATTGAAGCTTAATATCTTTATTCAAACCTCAAACCGTGACATTTCTCGTGAACAAATGAACATAGCGCGGTTTCACGTCCTTCAGGAAAAACCATACATCAACTATTTATTCTTCGTTTTCGCGTCAGATGTGAATCGAAACGTTATAGCTCTTGCATACATTTGCATTAGATCCTGGCTTGTGCTAGAGCATTTGTCATTCCGGTATCGCGAGGTAACAGCGCGCTTATGTTGTACGGCCAAAACTGTCGGGCGTCGTGGCTCATGCTTTTTCCACTTCTGCTACAATATTTTATAATTCAGACTGGGAATTGCAGAAGAGGTGGAATGAAGTATTGTGAAAAGCAGACATGTTGCCCGTTAGTAATTTATCACGTGTAGTAGTAACTTTCGATTTTACCCTTCTTGGCGTGCATGGACTTCGTGGATCATCAGAATGCCTCCATTATTCATGTATAATACTCTTGCATATTTGGTATCATTATACCAGATGCAAAGCAGCGTTCCTATAATTTTGATTTTGAAATTGATTTAAAAGCACGTTTAAAGAATTTTTTTTCTGCTAGTTTTAATAGACTTTGATGATAACAGAAATATATTTCTTGAAGTCGAGTACATCAAATTCATAATGTTATGTTTATAAATATTTGTGGGTGCGTATCGACTTCTTGACTTTGCAATATTTCGCTAATCGTCATAATGACGTGATATAAAATAGATAATGCAATGATCAAAATAGCGATACAGAGAAACCGACGTATACATGTAAATTTTGATTATTTCATTACATTTAAATTTTCCAAATTTCAGGAGTTTAAATATTGATAATGTTAAATATAACTGATGATGATCAATGTAACTGAAATTATATATATACATATAAAATACATCTATCCCTACGTAAACATGAACAAATCCATAATGTTTTTCAGAAAAAAATATTTGTCCAATATTTTTTAATAACAAAAAATACATAATACAAATACTTTGACGTGAAAAGGATATTTTTTATTGGCTATTACTGTCAATTCAAATATCACCCAAATATTTTTTAATCATTGGAAATTGATCATTAGTGACAGTAGTTAACTAAAATTTAACAAAACTTATGAAATCTTAGCGTTAAACAAAGATATTGAACCGTGCAATTCCAAACCTGACAAAATAGTATTTTCGTTTCATCTGTGAAAAACGTACGTCGATAATATTTACATATCAGCAAATTATTATAAATTAAAAAAAAGAGCAAATGACAAATCTATAATAATCGAAAGCTTGATATATATACTGCAATTAATTTTGCCAGACAGAGAAATAGCGAATATACATTTAAACATACAATAAATTTGCTGAAGAAAACCAAAATATAAAAATGTAATAGTACATGCAAGGTACTGGAATTAATTAAGTAAAAAATATAAATATGAAAGCAATGCAAAGAAAAATTAATGAAAATGGTAAAAAAGTCGTACAATATTGAAAAATAAATGTAGCGAATTCAACAAACGAGGAAATAAATGGAAAATTTTTTTACGTATTAATAGTAGATTGTGTAACACGGAGGTAAACCTGTTCGGCTCCGCCTCGTCCTGCAAACATCGTACTCGACCGTAAATGAGGTTACCTCCATGTTGCAC
>JAPYZR010004751.1:0-11770 GCA_030522945.1 Trichopria nigra
ATCATAGCCCTACTCCCTTATTAAATCCCTTATTAATCCTTAATCCTAAATGGATCCCTTTAAGGAAAACCCCAATTACCCTTGCCGATCCCTTCTGGCAAACCCCAGTTACCCTTACCGATCCCTTCTAGGTTATCAATTCCCTGAATATTTCCAAATTTTTTTTTGTTTTTTTTTTGTTTTTTTTTGGTTGCATTTATATTTTATTTTTGAAAATTTTTTTTTTTTGTAAGTTTGAAACTCTTAACTTCTTCCTCTCCCTCCCATGATCTGATCGCCGAAAACGGAAACCGCCAACTCGATTTAATTAAAATATGGTCGAATCTGCGAGAGATTAAGATAAATATGTTAAACATTTTTGGCAATATATCTGCGATAACCTTTAAGTTTTAAATTTTATTGAAAATAAATAACGTTTCTATAATGATTGCTATAAAGTATAACGCTAATGTGTCTATACATGAATAGATAATAAAATATACATTAAACTTTATAAATAGCGTGTTTTCTTGACACTATACGATCTCAGTCTTTATTTCTGTTTCGGTATATCGGTAATTTTGGGAAGGAAGTTCTTGTAACAGAAAGAAAGGAAAGGGACGTGCCGGCCCTTTCAACCGAGTTGAATTTTTAACGGAATTCTTACATCGATGATTTTAATTGACCTCGTGCAACCTTGAATGCCCTTATTGACTTCGGAGCTATCGATCAAGATGTCCTGCTATTTACTGGAACTAGCAATTTCATCTTTTATAAGCTACCAATTATACTGTTCCCTTACGCGTTTGGACAGGTGAGTATCTATTATTATACAATTATTTTTCACGTTTGGCGCCTCTTGCTTCTGATTGCATTTTTCACTTAATGTTTCTAACGATCTAAAGAAACACTTATTTTATAAATAATATATATATATATATCCCCTGGAGCAGTTGTAAGGACCAAAAAACCATTTTATATATATTTATCGGGACATTTTGGATTTATGAGGACCGTCCCCATAATTTTACAGGAAATTTACCCACTTACAGGGACGCTTTCACACAAATTTTGTTACTTAAATGTAGGATAATTAATTTAAAAAAATAATAATAATAATAAAATAAATTTTAGTCGCTCGTATTTATATTAAGTGTATATTAAAAGAAAATTCGCAACCTAACCTCACTCGACCAAGCCTAACCTATATACTCGAATCCCCATTAACCGAATCCACACAACTGCTCAAGTTATATGGATATAGATATAGGGACATGTCTATCCCGCATTGGCTGGTAAAGAAGTTTGAGAAAGGAAGACAAATAGGAACCAGGGAGTGTGATGGGTAAGACCGAAAGGAATCGCACGATCCACAAACAATTTCGATTCTGAAAAATGCCCGTGAAATTCAAATATAGGAAACCGTTGCATATAGTTTAAAAGTTCCGTAGTATCTCACGCTCAACCACCGATTCTATACTCAATTGATTCGCAAATATATATTATATATTCGCCATTTGAGAATCACCGACAAAAATTGTTAAGGTTTATTAAGCAACCAATTTTGGTTACGTGTATACCTGTTTCAGCCATATTTTTTGCCCTCATTTGAAACGCCATTTTGCCGATGAGCTTATATCTTTGCATGTCTAATGCACAATAAAAAACATGGCTATTGCAGTATATGTAGAAGAGTGAAGTGCAAAGTAGGATATACGGGAGTTGCCTGCATTTACCGAATTTGCATTATTGCTAGTTTACCCAGACAAAGTAGTTGGCTGGACTATATACAGTCGCCCTATACTTCAGAACGATTTGCAAGGAAAAAAGTAATACCGATACCGCAACAAATATATCCCGGTGAAGCGTTATTTTTTCCATGTTGATTATAAATCACTTTTGTATTTTAGAAGAGAAGGGAACATACGGGAAATAATAGAAAAACAACATTCCACTTGATTCTCCGAAACATAATTTCACAACAATAACAATAACAATAATAATCATTTTTCAACCTTATAATATTGCTTATCCATATAATATAAATCATTCCCTTTACATCCTTGTTTTGGTCACTGGACACTTCACCTTCTGCCATTTCACCTTCTCCCATTTCACCCTCCGGGACGTTTCAACAGTATATAGGACATTTCTCAAAGGGTCTCCTATAATACGGAAGTTTCAGGCAGGTTTGTGACTGTTAGGTTAGGTTAGTTTTTAAACGGGGGGGTCCGGGGGGCAATGCCCCCCCCCCCCCTCCGCTAGGCATGTTGTGTCCCCCCTCCCCGTACGCCCCCTTCCCGGAGGGTGAAACTCCCCGGAGGGTGAAATGGGAGAGGGTGAAATGGGAGAAGGTGAAATGGGAAAAGGTGAAACGGCAGGAGGTGAAGTGTCATACAACCCCTTGTTTTGTTTTTTGTTGGTTATTGCAATATTCCATTCAAACCCTCTGGTAAAAATCGGAACGTACGAAAGATGTACGAAAGATCCAAATCACTCTTATGTTACAGTTCGCGTACGGTTAAACGTAATTTAAAGTGTGATTTGGACGTACGTACATCCTTCGTACCCTCTTGTACGCTTAGAGGGTTCCAAAACACGCTTATTGTACGTCCCCTGTACAGCTAATTAACTTTTTTGATACATTTTGGTTACATTTTGGTTACATTTTGGTTACATTTTAATGATACCTTTTGTTACATTTCGTGTACATTCTGATTTCTGCCATCCATAATTCACAACTATTTATACACGTTTTTAAACGATGCGATATTCAATTTCAGGTGGAAAACATAAGCTTGAATTGGAAATTTTAATTAATTGAAAATGTATTCGTTAATTACGTTTTATTTTCCGTATTTCATTCGGATTATATCCGATCCGTGCGCGAAGCCAGACGACGCGAATGGACGAAAAGCCGGATTCGGTACGAACTAAATCGGAGATTAAACTTATAGAAGGCGGGAACGGAAATAAAGCGATGAGAGGAAAACCTTAGAGGATGCGGTATATCCGAATAGAGGAAAGGAAAAGTCTGGCAATCAGAAACCAGCCTGTGTACTTTGAGCCTTCCTCGATGTATTTTGTCTTTCTTTCTTTTCTTTATATTAACTTCGCTCTGCTTGTTCGAGTCGATTTAACGAGACTAGACCTTCGATGCTTCGAGACTCCTACACCAATCAACAGTTTCTCCCCAATACATAGGAGAATAGGAACGGCCCGAATCTTCGAAGATTACTTCGTGTATGAAGAAGGAAGAGAGAAATGTATATATCAACAATTTCCTGATATTGGCTGGGCGTCTGGTATTTTGAACTTGTACGTCGAAGTTCGGGAGAGGCTGATAGAAATTCTGGTGTCCGCCATTTATTGTATTTTCGATGATGAGGTCATTCGACGCTTATAATAGGAGCCTATATGTGGACCTGCAAGTATGAAGAGAATACGAAAGGAAACGTTTAAAAAAAAAATAATAATAACAATAAAACTACAAATTGCAGGGTTCCTATACTCGACAATCGGGAGGCTTCAGCATATCTCATTAATCCATATTAAGAATCATAGCATAAGGAGTATTGTTGACATACTTCCTGTTATTTTTTGTTACTTTCTTTTGTGACGCTAGCGATCATCATGAAACCTTTGCCTGTGCCAAGTCCTCGTCTATAGAATCTACTTATTCTTGTAAAAGTATTTAATTCGAAACAAAGTATATACATATTAAATCTTGTAATATAAATTAGAATTGGACTAAGTAATAATCATTGAATCTTGGCATAACTTTTAATTCGTCTTGTATATAACTAAACATTTCGAAAATTTGTTCCTTAAAATTACCAAATCGTAGCAAATAAATTCTAAAAAAAAGACATTTTCACGTCGTAAAAATATCCACAATTATCAGATACTTAACATTATCCTATACAGAGGTCTCCAACATCTCCATCTTGAAAAACCTTTAGTAGATAAAAAAAAGAGAGCACACAGAAGTCCGAAAAAAAGTTTGTGACAGAAAGAAGATTACAAGAAAAGAGTCGGGAAAACCCTAGGATATTTGCTTAATGACTGTTCTCGGGAGTCTCGCAGCGACAGTAATCGTGAATCTTATAGGAAAAGAGAGTGAAAAAGCAAAGAGATTCGCGACTCCGTCAGGGACGTACCTAGTCCCGGCGCGACCAGGGGGGACGAGCCATTCTGCGCCACACATTACCGTCATTATATTCTTTCATTTAAAAATGAAAGAAAAAAAAAACACTAGTGCGCCTTTTACTCTTCATTGCGGTTACCGCGCACTGGTGTCTTTCGTTTTCATTATTTTGTCCCGCGCGCGAAAATTATGACGAATTGCAGATTACGCCGTCGGACCGGTTATATGTATATATAGTAGTAAATGTAATTCCACGGACTAATCATTTTAATATGCATCTTTGTCCACGATGAAATTAATTCGTACTAATTACTTTGCGCTATAGTAAACACGTCTATGTAGCGGGTGACCATTAAAGTTCATACATATACTTGATGCGCACAAAAATTTAACGTAGCCTTCGTATATTACAGTGACATATTTCCCACTCGATGCGGGTACATGTATGCAACAATTTTATTTTTAATATATTGAATGACTTTTAGATAAAATGTTACAAGAATATATTTTAAATATACAATTCGCACATTTTTTTCCATACTAGGTTATATCATGTATATGGTAGAGACAGATTTTTATTTTAAAATGGTTTTAACGTTTCAAAAAATCTACAAAGAACCATGATTACTACTAGGAGTATGTGCATGTGTAATTGATGTTGAAGTACATTTTTTGCATTTATTTGTTGTATTTTATTTATAGACAATTCCCAAGTTTATCAGACAATTAAACTCAGAGTGTAAAAAAGGTAATATGTACAAATATAAGAAAACTAAATGCATGATTGAGTGCTTGAAAAACCGTAACTTTTTAATGAGCAAACGGAAAATCAAATTTAACTGTCGTATTAAAGGCAAAGATGTTTATTTTATGCGGAAAACAAATTTAATGTCTCGCCTCAAAAGTATAAGATTAAAAAAATAACTCTTTCAAATTGTTGAGAATTTCAAGATAATGCTAAGAGCACAACCCAGATTCAAAAAACACACAGACAATAAGATAACATCTGAAACTGGTAAGAAAAATAATAATTAAAAATTTTCTTGACTTGTAAAAACTTTGAAAACGAAGATCAGAAATCTACCAATTAAATTTTAAGATACGAAATGAAGGTTAAAAATGTATAGAAGTTACCCGATTTCGTTTCGCAAAACAGAAATGTTTTTTAACGAAAAATTTAATTTTTATTACGGTAAAAAAGTTAAAAAAAAAAACTATTCAACGTTTGGCTACTCTAACTAAACCTTAAATATTTTTCGTGAGTGAAATTCTCTCTTTTGTAAAGACATGATCAATATCCACTCTGCAACATATACAAAAATTCGAAATCCTGAGATGAACCGTGTTAAAAATGTTCACCAAATGAGATGTTTGTGTGTAAACTTAAGAAATTTAAATAACTATATGGTGTCAGGAAATGCAGTAGTTGAATTAATGTGGCTTCTTAAAGTAAAGTTCATGGGAACCATATATAATACAAGATTTATTTCATAATTGCCGTATTGCAAACAATAATTTTAAGCAAAAATTATGATTAACGAATAAATTGATGACGTATGATTTCAAAGACCCGAAAATGTTCATAGCTACTTCATAAAAATATTGCAGAATACATTTTAAGGTGCTCCTTTTCATTTAAAGGGGGACAATTATAAAAGCCGATTACTGCGATCAATCCCTGAGTGAAATAGGCTGTGACTTCGACAAAAGAGTGGTAAGTTTGGAAAAGAGCTTACGATGAAGAGAAAGAAGAACGAAAAGTGGAGAAATCTGCGACGAACACGAAAATCCTCAGGAACGTTTTATAATTCAAGATATAATAGGGTCCTTTTCCGGCTCTCTCGGTATATATCGGCTGACGCCACTGAAAATGAAGGGCTTTCAATCTTTCGAAAAAAAAAATCGTGACAAATAATGCAAAATAATAAAAAAAAAAAAAAAACGTTGCGCATTTTATCGAACCGCATATTGCATACGGGATTCAGACGGAAATGATTGTTGTTCTTATTCACTATATGGTGAATTTCTTATTCCTTTTGTACAAATCGAGAGTCGTAATATCATATACTTGCTTTTAAATTAGTTCGATCGATGAAATTTATGTTATTTTTCGTCCCAGATAGTCTGCTTGGACTCGTCAGTTAGACGATCGCAGACCATACTGTCTTATATACATACTTGTAAATATAAATATTGATATTATTAATCTATAGATTTGAGAGAAGCACATTAAAAAAGTGATGATCGAGAAAATGTGCCTGAAACGAAAACTCTTTTTAGAGATTTACCGTATACGAAAAAATAATTTAATGTTTACAATAAATACCGATAAATGTATAAGTAATTTTCAAAATTTTCGTATTATCAGGGAACGGGTTTGCACCCATCAGACATATATGGTATTCAACAATTACCTTAAATTTTTGCAGGAGTCTTCTATAGAAATGTAGGTCAAATTTTAATAAGATGACTTTGAAAAAAATGGCTCCAAAAATGTCAATTTGGCACGATATGAGTATTAAAATTTTATCGACAATTAAAATTTAGGAATTATAGATCATTAAGGGGTCTACCCTAATTAGAATTTTAAAAAAATCGATTATTTTTTATTGAATTTTTCGAAAGTATACTTAAAGCATATTTAAAAGTATCATACTAAAATTTTATAAACATCCGAACAGTCTAAGTGTACTTTTGAGTAAGATTTTTTCACGATTTTTCGTTAAAGAAAACTTTAAAGGCTTTTCCTCAAAATGACGTTTTTAGACAGCTTGTTGATAAAATCTCCGAAACTATTCAACCGACCCTTACCAAAAATTTGCCAGATGTTCTTTATGAGCATATCATACGAATTTTGAAATTTTTAGTGTAACTATTTTTTTTTTTTGCAAAAAACGATTAAGAAAAACGTGCTTTTCGTAGTTTTTGAAAAAAAATGGCTGTCATTTTGTCATTTTTTTCAAAAATCAAAAACCGTGTGATATGCGCTGTAGCTATGTACCTACTGAATCTATCACCATTTTTTTTCAGATCATCCATTCCACAGATTTTATCAACAGCGCACACCCATCTTTTTTTTTTTTGACCTATCTTCTCTCCACAACTTTTCTGTACGAAAACTAAGTAAAATGATTATAAAAAAAAATTTCGTGTATTGTAAGAGTGTATTTTTTATGCCTAATGCTTTTTATATCCATATTTATAATTTATACCGGTCAAAAAATTTCATGATCATAGCCTTTTTTGCCCGTCTAATTAGGGTAGATCCCTTAATCATTATGTTATCAGTAATTTTACTTAAATTAATAAATTGACTACTATGAAAACACGATATGACGCGGCCACTTTAAATTTTCATTCATGAAAATAATCATCGACAAAGTTTAAGGCAAACGAACTGGTAATGTTCAGCAGACGGCAGACTCCAGTAACGACTATAGTTGAACGCCGTCAAAACAATCGCACGAGCTCCATTCGCATCCTTACATATATACAAACAGTTACAACCAATGTACCAAAAACATCTGCACCGCAAGTTCAAAGCAATTCATCGGAGTGTTAAACATTTTCGATCCGCGCACTGACAAAGGACGAATGAATCGAATCGCCGAGTGCGTTACTCGTCATATTCTCCGATGCATGATGCGACTGTACATGCGGACGGAATATCGTGCAATAATATGATATGAGCAAATAAGAGGAGGAAGGTCGTCGAGAAGAAGGATCGGTTTCGAAAAGCATCACCTTTCTTCGCACATCGAGGGGCTTCCTTCGATCGAGTTTTTGACTTTAACCTAGGTGCCGGCACGCAATAAGGGCTGTCTATATCGGCCTGTTACCTATATATACAGGCTTAAACCGTATACATATACATACGCGCCGAGAACGCAACGCAACGACGCAACATTCCAAGGAGAAGAGAGCGGACACTCACCTCAACCGCAGGCGGCGGCGGCAGCAACCTCAGCTTCTGCTTGAACGATCAGCCTTGTAGCGTGCAGCAACCCTCATTTTCATCCAGCTGTAGATCCTCGTGCCGGAGCTTGGAATTCTGCGCACAAGAGAGAAACCCAGTGTTAAATTGAGAGGCACTGCCAATGACGCTCGATCTTCGCGACTTGAGGAAGGTCCGCTCGTTCGGAACGGGCCATCGACATTGATCGTTAGCGGGCTTAATTCGCGATTAAAGCCCCCCCGGGCGAATTTGTACCGAGATTACCGTTGGCGGTATTAAACGATTTTCCGCGACGGGGCATGTTCAAGGCTGATTAGGGAATTCGATCGTGATCTAATTGATCCTTGAGGAAAGGCTCCCTTCACGAGGCTGATGCTATATACATAGATCGATTGCTATAGCGCAGCTGATTCGAAAAACGACGTGGACTTAATTATCAATTAAAGAATATAAATTGTGATGTTGTAGCAGGACTGTTATTTAATGAATACAAATGTTAGGTTCAATCGGTTGCTCGCAGATACAGTGTATTGGCGCAAAATTTTATGTTTTCCCCCGAGAGAATATATAGTACTTCTACTGATCTACTAATTTTGATTAATTCAGATCTCAATTGAAATTGGTACAAGTCCAATGATTAATAATGTCTATATGCGATTATAGCCATTGATTTAGTTGCTTTTCCGACTCTACTGTATAGCCACACAGATGCTGTTCGTGCTTTTATTGTCTATATGGGTCTGGCATAAAAATTGTATTATTGCGTTATCAGGAGTCGTAGGAAAAGTGTTCTCTCTAAATATGAATCACTGAAAAACCGCTGATTGTCAGCGAATAGTCGCTGATTTCACTAGTGATAAGTGTGCCACTGAGAATCAGCTAATAGTCGCTGATTGAATTAGTAATCTACTTCTGTTACTGATTCATAAGTTAAATTTGAATTTCACTGAAATAATCAGTGAAATACAGTCGACTAAATTAATCAGTAAAATGCACATTTCGTCCTCTCTCCCTCTCTATCTATATCTACCTCAGCATACATAACAGTTTCATCGTCACTTTATTTTTAAACAATATAAACTTTTGCATGATTTAAAAGTTCTGCATCAGCTACTTAAATCAGTGATTAATGACTTTCACTATTTGCATCAGTGAACTACATATTTAACTGATTGTATATATCAATGAAATTAGCTGTAAAATCAGATATAATTTTTTTCATTTGAAATTTCAGCGGAGTTGCCAGTTATTTTTATTTAGAGAGTTATGAAAATATTAACAACAACAAAGAATATATACAGTAGAAACCCCATTATTTTAATTTTTAGGATCAAGCTATATATGGAGGATCTTTCCCTTATTTTAACGTTTCCTCTCATCCCCATTACTAGCAGCGTGAGAAAGAAAAAACAACACTGTTACATTTTTTTGATTAATTCTCAATCTCACTACACCGGTCGAGTGGAAGACGCACGAGTGAAGGGGAAAACTTTAAATAGAGGAGTGAAGAAAATTAAAATAGCAGAGGTAATTAAAATATGGGGGGGGGGGCAAGATAAGAAAGGGACATTCATTAAAGAATTTTTTCTTTTCACCAGATAGACATATGATTTGTTAACCCTTCTCTTTAAGTGAGATTTCACTCCATTAAGAGTGAGAATTGAGCGACTCTTGTAAAAGAGTGAATTTTCACTTTGTTTGGAATGAAAATTCTCCGATTTGCTCCAATGTAGATTGAAATTTCAAATTTCTTATATAGTTTTTTGATTGCGTATATTAAATAGGTTCATGGTTGGGAATAACGATAATAAAATCGAGTCACCCGAACCCTTTAAAATGTGAAAACCCGTTAATAACTCATGTTATCTATATATATATGTAGTGAAGTTATTGTAGGAAATTTAAATTCTAAAGCTATATTACTAAAACAGTGGTCGAAACGTAACAAGGGATGATCTGTTTTAAACGAGAGATACCTATAATTAATGTATGGGGACCAAGTTCAACAGTATAATAAATAAAAAAATAACCGAGGTTCACACTCCATAACTTGATTTAATGAAATATATAAATGAAAAGAAAACCAGAAGCGATAATATCTTCGTTCAATTAAAAATAAATTTGAAATTATTTTACAAATATTGTACATTGCTATGATATATTAGCGTATTATAACTGACGACATAAATTCAAAACAAACGTAACAAAAAAAAAGAAAGATTAAGATTATACGTTATAAGTTGTAATGTGTATAGATTATACAAACATATATAATGTTTGTATGTCGTTAAATACATCATATCGTTAAAATGAGATCGCCAGGAAGCAACACTTTAACATTGCTGTCTGCAAAAATGTATTCAATTCTTTCATTGAAGACTCTTCTTCCTTGCAAAATGTAAGGCTGTATATATAGTAAAAGCAGTAGAGCCAACATGCGTGACTGTCATTACACGTATTGCAATCATCCTGTCTTTATGAGTTCGACTAGTTAATTTAGAACCGGTCTCTCGTAAAATGACGATAATCGACATCAGACTTTTCACATTGAAAATCTCTAAATGTCAAGTGCAGCAATTACACCTGAAAATGGGCTATCGTAAATGTTTGGATAACTATTTTCTCCGCGAACTGTTTTTCCTTTCATCAATAGTCATTTGATTTCTATTATAAATACCTTAATTTTTTAGTTTTTTTTTTATCATTTACCAGAATTGGCACAGATTTGTTTTTGTACATACATGATACATTACCAGTGATCCGGTTAATAGCGATTATACATAACGTGATAAATAAAAATATGTTTTATTACGAAAAGATATGAAATATATCACTGCTACATAATATTTGGAAATTGTAATTGTATATACGTGAGATCGCCGATAATTTATGTTGATCTTCTGAGAAATCATAAAACCTTTTAATGAAAATAATTGCGTATATTACGTAGCCGCTATGATTAAAACTTCTTTATATATGTATATACAATGAATGTCTCACTTTCACTAAGAATTCATGTCATCGGTGCATGCTGGTATAGTAGGATACAAATCAACTTTAACGAGGGGATATCTATGCAGTAACGGAATCCTTGTGTATATAGTTCGTGATTCTCCAGAAATCAATTAGATCATCGTATATAGATCATTGTATACTTTTAACGATGTGAACACTTCAACAAGATATCTGCTGCAGTGCATTATAATTTCTTAAAAATACACGCAGCGATTTTCGTTATTAATTCATTTCATCTATTTTTGGCAAACATTTTTTATCTATATCTATATTCCCTTCGCATTTCGTTAAATAAATTTATAAAGTGAATCTACTTAGTTATTTTAATTATCAATTATATATATTCTTCTTATAACATAAGGCTCCTTTACGAGGATCTAAATATTGTTATCTCAAGTAAAGAAAGAAAGCCTGTTATTTAATTATTTTCCCTCCAACAATAATCAAACATTACTTTTATTTTGTTTTTTCTAAATTCCTTATGTATGAAGAACATAAAATCCTTCATGCATAAGGAATTTAAAATCTTTTTTTTTTTTTTTGTTTCTTTTTAAATTTGACTATAATTTTATATCCCCAATGAAAAATTTCGGTACGAAGCCATTGCTAACAAATGGCCCAGTATTGCCCCAATATGGCTTGCCAGCACCGCCTAACCAATATAGAAACGGTAC
>JAPYZR010004752.1:0-11770 GCA_030522945.1 Trichopria nigra
CAGTCCCTGATCGGGAAACTTAAGTCGGGATAGACCGGTTAGCACCTCACCAGAAACCAGGTTCTAGTAGGGATAATTGGGGCAATTTCTACACGGGATAGTTTATAAAAGAAAATAATGATAGAAACAATAAAAAGCGAATCGAAAGAAAGGTATCGAAAAAATAATCAAAAAGAACGGAAAATTTTTGAAAAAATAACCAAAAAGAGACAATTATAACCTGAATTAATGGTCAGGTAAAAATCGAAACGACACTACTTGTAAAACGAATGAAATGGATGAAACTAAGATTGATAATAATGGAGTTATACTTGGACATCTTGAAAAAGTTCAACGACGTTCTACGGCAATTAATCGATTGAATTCACTTAAGAAATCAATTGAAATACCGCATGAAAATATGACTGTAATAGGCAATAATGCCGATATACATATGCAATTTAAATAATTATAATCCGACTTCAATTTAACACTTGAAAGCGCAGGCGAGTGATCGCAAGGTAAATCGGAATAAGTTAATAAACATGCCTACAACGGGTTAATTATATCCCCATCTATAAACATTTACGTACATATAATAACTTACTTGCGAATATATATATATACTCGCAACAATTATCAATTATTAAATCAATGAATCTAATCTCGGAGGGGAGGAGGGGAGGGGAGGGGGTATTTGACGCACCCCCATTGTCGCATACTCTAATAATTGATAAAGTAATTGCCCATCTCGTCGGTGATGAAAAATATATATAGACTGAGCGTAACGAATGCTCAATCTTCGAACACTTCGACATCGGCTGTAACAATAAATTGAAAATATTAAGAGCGCGGAAATGCTCTACTCATTTGCATCGAAAATGCAGTCGTAAAAATGCGCGAAGCGGCGTTCGATAAATTCAACGCGAGTGCGTATTTTACGCGAAGGCAGCTCAACCGTTTATGTCGAATTTGCAATTACCTCGTTCCATTACGAAATTTTCGTTTCTATTTTGTTTTAATTCATATTTCGTATATATGCAAATGTATATAGTAACTGAGCGCCGCCATAATGGTATCGCGCGTTTATGCGCAAGTGCTCGTATAATGCAGGGAGAAATATGTCAATTGCATTTCATAATTTTATCACGCACACACACACATATATATTATATATATATACATCATCGTCGAAAAAATTTCGCGTTTCGACGATTACTTTTTGTTTTGCCGATGCGTTGTCGCAATAATTGTAAAAATGACGTGAAATTTCACGAATAATTAATTTTTTTGTATATGGATTCATTTCACGGGTGTATAATAACTATCAATTTCAGATTTTCCTAACTCTTTATTTAGTTGGTTAAAAAAAAAAAAAAATTATAATAAAAAAATCAACGAACGCTCACTGAAAAGGTCAAAGGCACAAGGATGCTTTAGTAATAAAGTCTTGGAAGCTGTATAGGTTCGGTCGTTACTTTTGAAGCAGGCGAAAATCGTAATTTGTATGGTAATATTTTAATAGGGACGTAACGATGTATTTGCTTGAAGCAATAAAAATGCGAATGTATGGGCTTGTAAAGCCTTTTCATTTCATTTGTGCTTCGCCAATGCCACTGCTGGCTGTTTTACCGATCGATTCTTGGATCATTTTGTTTAATTCGACATTTTGCTACCAATGGTTCATTATATTGGTAGCATATATGCGTTTATTTCAAAGACTAGAAATTTAGGCGATTTTCTTGTTGAATTTTACTGTCAATTTACCAACTTCCTGTTTTATCGTCCGAACTTTAAAATTTTTCATTGTTGTTAATTCAATTTTCAAAATTGAAGACAGATATTTTGTTAATTTCATTTTCTATAGTGTATTTGTGATATTAGTGGTATCTGTTTTGCCGACAGAGCATTCAAGTCTCCTACTTATTACTATTTATATGTAAACAATAGATAGTAATGTATACATACATGTATGTATAATGAATAGACAGATTAGAACGTTTTTACCTGCATCTGGTTTACCATCATTTACCACGACAAAATTATTTTAATTCTTTGTGTATATATCAAAACTTCAACGAGGCTCACGGATCAATTCTACGATCATCAGTTTTTTCTGTTTTACCGAGCGACCCACCACAAGTACAAAATTCTAATAGACCACATTGCATTGTAAATAATTTCTTTTTGAAATGATAAGTTGCCGAGCATAAATGCCGAGAACATAAAATTTCATTAAGGTAATTGATAAAATATTGAAATCTGTTTTATCGACATATCGCTAAACATTTGTAATGTTTGTAGTTGGTACTACATTAAAATACATGTACTTTTTATAAAATTGTGAATGTGTGGTTTATCATACTATAATAAATATGTAAACACTGTAGGATATAATATCGTCATAATACGGTAAAGAAGGAGCCATCTGTTTTATCGACCTTTGCATTAATCATTGAAATTTGGTTTGGGGAAATGCGTTTGAATTAACGCAAATAAATAAATAAATTCGTCATCTGACAAAAAAACTGCAGGAATGCAGACTTAAACTAGTGAAAAATGTACAAAGATTTTTCTACTTTACCAACTGTCGGTAAGACGATTCGACACTCAGAAGATCGTTTTCATCGTATTTTTATCATCTTCTCTAATCTTCTTAAATATTTAATGAGATAAACTTTTCTTGAATTCCTGTAATAAGAATTACGGATTTAATTAGGACACCAACCGTGCATGTATTAATTCTATTGAGGATATTATGAATGAATCAGGTTGCACTTCATGAAAATCATCCCAGTCCTAACTTTTTACAATCACAGTTATAGTTCATTATTATAAAACATAAAATGTTATAAACATAACATAATCGCAATGTTCCAATAAAGTACTTTTTATAATATTACCAAACATTTACATTCGAAATCGATCAGTCGGTAAAACAGATTTTAAGTACATCGCTATTTCTAAAAATGCTTTGATTCCACGGTAAAAGCAATAATTCAACCGCCAATGTGGTTTCCAGGACAGTCCGGGAACTAAGATATGGTCGAATGAAGCAAAAGTGGAAAAACAATAACACCTGTGAGAAAATGATTCAAGAATTAAAAAAAAAATTCGTGCGAAAAATAACGTGTATGAAATCGATCGAAAAGTTACAGCGACGAGGCAAATAATTAGAGCGCCGGTATAAAATCAAGACAATGGAGCGTCCAAAGGAAGAAATCGCGCCGGGGATTCGGCCTAAGAGCGAATAGGCGTGCGTTCGCGCGAACGATATCTCGCGCGAATCGAGATCGCGTTGCGCCGATAGGCGAGTCGAACATAGAGTTCTGGCCAAGCTCCTATCTGGGTTACGACTGGCTTTCTCCTGCCCTTGGAAAAACGTATCGGACACAATGGGTGCTCCTGTCGTACCGGTATATGTACACATATAGGAACTGGCCGGTGTGCGTGACGCAAGCCAGAGAATTTTCCGCCGGGCGCGGTTCGCTCTATTGTCTTGGTCTCGCGAGTTTTACTGCTGAAAGACCGCGCGGTGGAAACGGATTTCGGGAAATGCGCGCGATAAGGAAGGCCTAGGTACTGGTTGATCGATAGATCAATGTATAACGGGTTTCGTTATTATCGTTACGTCGAATACGGGGCGCTGTGCGCAAGATATAACTGCACGAGACGACTTTTAAACGGGAATTAAATTATGAAGATAAATGAAAATGGTACAAGTGACAAAATTTAAGAATGATGATAAATATATATTATCCATCGTATATATGAGGTTTGTGCGTGACCTAGCGAGTAGAGTATTGAATATAAGAATTTGACCCATTGTGCACCGAGGGCGGAAAGTTGTCGATTCTCTTCAAGATGCTACTTCCCGCCCTAGAGCTTCATAAATGACATGTGGTCCACGTAAGCGTTATTAAAGTTAGGCTTCGAAAAACAATATAATATATTATCGCCTTCGTATAATAATAATAATAATAATAATAATAATAATAATAATAATAATAATAATAATAACGTCTTTATTGTAAAATAAAAATTTTTTTTTTAATATTATGCGGGAAACTGGTATTTCTCACGCTGTTTTTTTTTTTTGTGAGTTGTCTTTCCCGCACTAGTAACGAAATGTCTTCTATCGATCGCCTATTTGCACTGTCGAGAAATAATGTTAAGGAATATTTAATACGCATAATGTGGTGTGCTTCGTATTGTATATCAGGAAGAA
Organism: Trichopria nigra; assembly: GCA_030522945.1. Classification (NCBI taxonomy): domain Eukaryota; kingdom Metazoa; phylum Arthropoda; class Insecta; order Hymenoptera; family Diapriidae; genus Trichopria; species Trichopria nigra. The sequence continues at coordinate 4,208 of JAPYZR010004752.1, forward strand.
AAGACAATTGCGATAATGTATTATTATCCGACTGGAGGAATTGAAACGGCGACCCAGGCGCGCAGTTGCGGCTTATCGAAATGTCAAACTATATTTACGCACAGTTCACATCGTCGTGTGAGGGTAAACGTGTGCTTATTACGGTAAGCGACTGCGTGGGAAAACGAGGTAGTGATTGATAGACTTATTAAATTATCCTGTGTATTTTACAATAACAAGCAATGCAAATGTTTATCGCGCGTAGTAAACAAAGCGTAAAATTCGTAACAATGCCGAAACGAAACGCAACGATTATATCGTAATATTTGAAGATAACGCGTGACAGCTTAATAACCAACTTATCGTAATCGCGGCATTTCATAATGCGCATTCCCACATTTTAATAAATGCACATAATATATATATATATATATATATACACATGCAAATGTCACTTGTTTGTATACTAACATGGCAGCATGTGAGTCTTGAACGTCTCGCGTACTTTAGGCGTGTATGCGAGAAAATTATATACAACAATAAAGCGTTCGGAATTATAATAAATCTTATATCCGCCTTAATAGTGCCGACATAATGCCGGAGAATTGAATCGATGACGATCAATAAATGACGATAAAATTTGATTTAGGCGCAGCTATCGGTACGTCCGATAAATTTGATTACATCGCATATTTTGTTTCGTTCATTCACATCAAGCCGTTTTTTAATAAATCGTATGACTCGAATGTTTTAAATAATTCGTGAGATTTTTATGAATCCGTATGACGTATTCAAAGAATCAATCGAAAACATTCGATGAATCAATCGGAAACATTTATAACGAATCAAAGAATTCAAATGAATATAACGATCTAAACGAATTTAATGAAGGAAATGTCCCGAATAAATCGAATAATCGACGTCAATCCAATAATCTATTGAGTCGGATAATGAGTTTAAAAATTTAAAGATGAATGATTCGAATTAATCGATAATTTTATCGAGCGAATAATTAATAACAATAGTCCAATCGAAAACTTACACAAAGAACCAATGACAAGATTCGACATAATCTCACGAATAGCAAGTCTGGAATAAATTGAAGTATTATTATTCACGGGAATATCGATTGAATCGAATAAATCGAACGAGTCGAATGTTTAGAACAATTTAAAGTAGCTAAAAGGCTCAAATATTTCCAATCAGAAAAACATCGAACTAATGAAATAATTCACACCAATCCGCATAAATCGGAATGGCTCGAAATAATCGATTGATTGAACCAATTTGAGTAAATCTGACGAATGTACTGAATTTAATAAGGTGACATTGTAAATCTAATAAAGTAAGACACAGATCAAGGATTAAGGTGCGGCATTCGACTGATTATATAATGAATAAATCGAAAAATGGAACTTTTTTTAAATTTAAAAGAATAGAACGACTCAAATGCTTCTAATCAGAAATGCATCGAACTAATCAAATAATTCACATGAGTCACGTAATCAGAATGAATCGAAACAATCGATTGATGGAATCGACTGTTATTTTGAATGAATCTTATAAATTCACTGTAGCTAATAAGGTAATAATTCATTCAGGCGATCAAATTGAATAATTTGAATAAATCTTAAGAAACGAATGATTTGATAATGTACCGAAAGAATTGAACGTTTCGAATGAATCGATTCGTTGAAATAATTCGTTGAAACATGGTTGGAAATAATCGAAAACTTAGAATACTTACTCTGATTAGATCGAATGAATGTAGCACATCAAATTAATCGATTAATGGAATTAATCAAGCAGATCGATTAATTCCGTCGAATCGATTATTTCAGATTAAACGATTAAAATCCGCGATTAAATATAAGATTATATGAAAATAAAAGGTGACATCAAACAATCTTTACAGAAATTTGCTTAAAAAATTAGGTTAAAAATCCAATTCCGAGGTAATAAAGTCAGAAATTTCCCACATTACGGATAGCGAATCGGCTTATCGCCTCCTCTCGTCGTCGGACGGAGGCACAAAAATGTCTCCTATTTCCTCAATGTCCCATTCAATAATCGTAGTAGATTGAAAAGCGAAAGACGAGAACGAAAGTTAAGAGAAAATGCAATAATGTAACAAAAACCATGGGACGAAGAGTGTGGCCATGGGTGAAATATACAATGAGAATGCGAATACCCAGAGAGAGAAAGAGAGAGGGTGGGCAATGGGGGGTGCGCATTGAAATGTAATATTACAAGGAAAATAATACTGATAAGGCTCGGTGAACAAGAAACGCAATAACGCGATGAAAATAAGTGGTAAAGGGAAAAACCACAAGGGCGCGCGAGTAGAAAACTTTCCAGACGCGAATGCGTATTATATGAAATACTACTGCTTTGAATTTCAATAATTTACGATTTATTACAACTTTTGGTCGCTGAGAGAAAAGGGAACAACAAGAAAGTCCGTCTTGTTTGAATCGACGAGTTAATTGTTTAACAACGTTATACACCCTTACATATCTCCGGTAGTAAAGGGTGTAGAAAAGGCGAACGTCTACGTAATGTCTGATTAATACGTGCTCTTACTACTGGTCTTCTTTTTCGAAAAGTTACGAAAAGAGGGAAAACTTATTCCGAAATAAGAGGCGAATGATAAAATCGAATCCTTTTATCGAATACGAGAAATTCAACGAATTGGACCGCAATTAAGAAGTAAACTGACAAAAAGTTAATTCAAACATTAGCTTTATTGTAATCTTTCCAAATTCCACTCCGCCCAACTATCTAAGTTTGCTAAAGTGAGATTATGCCCCACTTCAAAAGTGAAAATCGAGCCTTTTGTTCCCCGAGTGAATATTCATTTTTACGTGAAGTGTATTTCTACAACCCTCCAAGAAGAGTGAATTTTCACTTCTGAGAAGTAACATCGTCATTTTAAAGTTGGAATGAGATTTCGTTCTCTACCCTTTGACTGAAAATCTCACTAATGAAGAGCGAAATTCCACACCTTTGCTACTCGGCAATTCCTTCGAAACGTGAGTGTCTCAATTTTCAATTCGAAAAGGCGTGTGAAATGACGTTTCAGGACAATGGGACTGAGTCATTTTAATTATTAATAGTTTACTTACTATTTTTAAAATAGGTTTAAATCTTTTTTTCATTAAAATAGCCATGAAGTATATAGTGTATAATATATATATATGCACTTTCTCAAATTACACGTCGATGCTAATGCTCTTTGCACTCGTTCATAGATCCGTATTAAGTTTCGAACGTGTGCTATACTTGATTGAATTTTCATTTTATCACTGGATTCCGGAGTTCCATTTGGACATTTAAAAACTGATTTCGTCACTGCGGTGATTTGATTACAGTTATTACGCGCACGCACGCGATACGCAACTCTGGAAATAGTTCTTTTATACAATAATTTAATACACAAAGTATCGAGAGGAGTAATTTACCTAAAGTCTTTTAGAATTCTTGCGTCACATCATTTCTGATCTGATAATACACACGAAAGTGTGATTATGAAAGTAAATCGGTGAAGATATTCCGGGAAAATATTTTGGCGAAAGCAATTTTTCCACGAAAGGCTTCCGACGAATTTATTCGCCGAGAAGACTTCTACGAACACAGAACTCTCCAAGTGAAAAGTTTCCAATGAAAACAATTCCGCAAATAATTATTCGAAATAATTCATGGAAAAGAAGTCTCGAGGATGAAAAATTTCTTATAATCGATTCGCCATAAAAAGATTTCGACGAATCATTTTTCGAAAACATTTCTACAATGGAAAAACAAACCTAAAGATGGTCAATGAAGTTCGATAAAAACAATGTACGTTTCCACGTAAAGACGTACCGGCATTTCGAAAATGATAATCATCAGGGTGAAGAGTAAACACGAGTTTCCTTAAAAAAGACGTTTATCCGAGCGGAATGCTCACCTTTTGTTCTTTTAGCAAACCAAATCTTTGCGAAGAGGAGGAGCATTATCCCCTAACCGCAGTTCCTAAATATAGTGCTAAAGAGTAATTGTCTCGGTTGTTCATTCGCAGCCGAACGGTATATATAAATGGACGGTACCCGCGCGCCATTAACATAATGGCGAGCCTTGTGAAAAATGGGGAAATCATCGACGGACCTTTCGCGGAAGGTCCTGCAGGCTTTCATAAATAAAGATTACCGCTCGGCGGAGGCCAATTAGAGTCTGGATATTATATTAGAGCCTCGGAAATATTGCCCCGTTGTATAAAGTCCCTTCGATTCTGCGGCGCCACGCCGCGCGCCTCTACCCCCTGTGGTTGGAACTAGACTCGAAAATTTCCCAAGTTTCCGCACTGTAGAGAATTCCGCGTGTAAATTGAATGGAAAAATAGCCTCTGTGTTTGCACCTTTTTTAAAGTCGCCAACTTTTTACTTCAGCGGTATGAAGGCGGCGGCGGCGACGCTTTAATTCGGTCATTCTTTCAATTTCGAGACGGAATTAAAAGTTTTCTTCCTTGCGAAATTCCTTCGATTTTTCCAATTGCTCGCAGCGGCTAGGGACCTGTCATTGCTTTTTACGATTATTCGTTTAGGAGCCTGACTTTGCAGCAATCGTTTTCCTCGTATCAGTGATTTTCAGTCAAGTTTCGGTTCGGACGTTAGCTTTCAGGGCTTAGCTGAAAGTTTTGCATTTGGCGTTTTGGTTCTCGAGAAGATTTCAAAATCGATGTTTGTTATTCAGGACACAACAAATTCGACAGATAACTTTGAAAAATAATAATTCGTAAAGGGTGTTTATTATTCGTATCAAGGATCTTTCGGAATTACAATTCTTCAGGCATTACTTTGGAATAATAATTCAGTGAATTCTTCGTATTCATGTATTTACCTCCCATCACTTCCGCGAATTGTTTTCATCCGGGACAATTCGCCGAGTAATATTCGTCGGAAGATTTTCGTCGAATTATTGCACAAACAGTTACGACGAATTATTTTCATCGGGTTTCATTTCATGGAATCTTTCATGGAATCTTTCATGGAAAGATTAAGATTTACGTAAAAATCCGAGAGTTTAATAATTTTCCACAATTATATCCGTACTTTCGTAAGACAATGTACATTTTCCACTTAACCGGAATGAGAAATCGAATATCCCACCAGTCTAATCAGGACCCATCGTGGGTATCGCGTTACCTCCCGTTATCTCGCGCATTGGTGAAAATTTTGCAATTACGAAAAATTAATGACTCCACCCGCGGAATCATTTGTAAAAGCGACGCGGGGTATTTATTATTCCTAAGGCGCATTTGACGCTAGAGATATTGGCTTGGATGTCGAACGTTTTAATTGCCAACAATGAGCACGTCCATCCTGCGATCGGCACGTAAGAGTTCGAGCGGTCGAGTAATAAGCGAGTGCACATTAAAATAATCTATAGGTTTTCCTCGGACAAGCCCTCTCCGTATGCGGCAAAATGGGAGAAGGAACGAATGAAGAGGATTCACTTTCTCTTGCCGACCTCCTCACCTCGGCTAAATCGTGGCGAGAACTCGGACTAGGCTTCTTTAAATGTGCCAAGTTGCAATTTCAATTCCGAGACGCTGATTTATTTCCGTTTCGTCCGATCAAAGGATTCCCCTTCCGTAACTCCCATTCCCACCCACCTCCTCCTCCCCCCGACAATCGCAGAAGAAGGGACCTTTCGATGTATTTATCTCCACTTCTCCTCTTATAAATTTACCCTTTTTGTTCTTCTTCTCCTTCTTCTTCTTCTTCTTCTTATCTCTTCTTCTTGTTGTTCATCCCGGACTTCTTCGCCGTGGAATTCTTCCTCGTCATTCCACCCTCGCAGCCTCCATTTCTCACCCCCCCTAGGGCTACGTCGCGTGTTTGGCCTTCGTATTTCATTATTAGAAGCGCCGGCTCGCATTCATTTTGTTTATTATTTATTCCTCTCCGCTTTCCCGCGGATCCTTTACGAGCTTTTTTCCGGCGGTAAAGGCGCGCGTGGAAAACGAGTTTCCTCGAAGTGTATAATTTCGCTTTATCGCGCTGCAACTCGTTGTTGACTAAATTACAAACGATTTTATTAATGGAATAAATAGGAGGCAATTTGCGAACGTTTAATATTCCGTCGCTCGTCGCGCTTTGTCGGTTATTGCCGGACGACGTCGGTTTACTGCAGCGCTTTGTGGATAAAAACAATGGAGGGGGAACAACATTGAAAAATCGCAAGTTACGTTATCAACAAGTGGACAACGTTTTCAATTAAGTTTTTACGTTTCTGTTGTCGCGAGGAAAGCATGATTATTAGTCTACTCACACACTCAATCCATATTAAAATACTACGATTGTAAAACTCAAAGCAACATGATTACATTTCAGGTGTCGTAATTGATAAATAATTGGACAAAGGTCAACTATTAACGTGGCATCTCCTTTGTTCGCGGACATTTTCGTTACTATATATGTTTTGTTGATCCGACTATATTCCAAAGGAATATTTTTCGACGAGTTGGTTTCATCGAAATCATCTCGTAGAAATATTCTTTTCGTAGAAAATGTATTCCAGTTAAGGTATCTTTTAAGGATTCGTATTTCTCGAATACTTCCTAGAATAATTCTACGACTTGTTCGTCGTCACTTTTCGAAGAATTGATTCTTGTATATGATTTTTCAGGAACGGCGTGTGATAGAGTTTCATATTCGTCGAATATCACAAATCGTTTACAGTTCATTAAGAATTAAAGGAGATAAGGATTTTCAAAACATAAACATATTCGTTACATGGTTATAAACCCGTGTAGACATATATATATATATTCGCAATTACGACGATAATAGTTACGAGAGATGTGATTACATTGCGTGATTATGTTTTATATGGGCGTTAAGTAAAGTAAATATGAAATTGAACAAAGCGGATGTAGATTGTGGAAGTCATTATCCCTCTTGCTGAAAGTTAATTAGAGGTTTTAATATTCTAGGAATGAAGTTCGTAAGATGTTAACATTGCGAACTCGTGGCGTACTGCACACATATACGACTTGGCATAATCATGCAAAGACTTTTTGCCATATAGTAATTGTGATTTCATATTTGTACTCTACATTGTGCTTATCGTAACGAGTAACTGCTAAATTACGTAAATACAAGATATATATTATTATTCCCTTCCAGTTCTTTAAGTAAGACATCATTATATATTACGTGTATACTTTCATTAATCTTTAAATCAGCGATGTGTATATACAGGATGTTCCACAATTGCGGCGAACAATTGAAATTCGTCAATCCTATACATTTTAATGTGCTGATTTAAAAAATGATCGTTAAATTTTCAAAATCTTATTTTTATACAAATGTTGAACACTTTACTTCTTCTATCACGCAAACACAACGATAAATCCCACTACACCGTTATCAATATCGATTTCAATATTCAAGTTACCTTGGAAAATCGCCGGTGCATGGAAATTCGCTTAACGGATAATTAACCGCTTTTCCCGACGTTTCGACTCTTTTTCCGCCCCCCCCCCCCCCCCCCCCCCCCCCCCCCCCCCCCCCCCCCCCCCCCCCCCCCCGCCCCCCCCCCCCC
>JAPYZR010004753.1:0-11770 GCA_030522945.1 Trichopria nigra
CTCACACTCGGTTTCGTATAATGTAAACACTTGTTTACAATTACAATGCGGTGTAAATCGACAACACGTCTGTACGCTTCAAGAGCCAGATAGCAACTCAACTATAGATATAACCGTACGCATATAGCTAATACGACTATATTTCAACGAAATCGGTTCAGAATTGGGCGAGAATTAGCAAGAATAAATTTTTGTAGTGATCATGCAGTTCGCGTTGTTACCTCCGAACTTTAATCTTGTAAATTCTCGCTCGTTTCTAAATCGATTTCGTTGAAATTTGACCTACACTCAGAAAAAATGCGTAAAAGCGCTATAAAATAATAATTGATTATGAATTCTCACTGATGGAACATATGTTTTTTAACGAAAATAAGTAGTCAGTAAAAGCGAGTTTGATTAAAATAGTGCGTCAGTATTTAGCCGCTTTCGATTTTATGTAACATATTACAATTTCTGTAACAGCAATTGGAAATTAGTTTCATTTAATGTACATCGCTCTTATATTTGATATAAAAGATAATATTATTTCTCGTATTAAATCAGCTATAATTTCACTGAAAAAAAATGAAATAAAATAAAATAAAATAATTCTATAATTCAGTAATGTATAATATTATATACACATGCTACAAATTTTAGTGTGGTTTTTTCCAACTGTTGATAAGTCAGAAAAATGTTTCTTAGATAGGAACGTCAAACAATTTACTGATACCATCAAAAATTACATAACTTACATGCTACAAATGAATGTTAATTATATATTACTATAGTATAGTATTAAATATTAGCATAGTATAGATCAGTATGAATCTGAAATTCTCGGATTACATTTTTTCATGAATTATCGACATTATCCGTAATTTCTTAACAAGTATTTTATACAACTGCCAGGACTTGGGTCAATATTTGGTAACTTACGAATTTAACGATTTTCATCAATCTCCATCCGCACCTTTTCATTTTCTTCCCTGGAACAGTAAATGTCAAATCGATCAATGTCGTATTTATTTGTGATGGTTTTTTTACATTCATCGGCAATGAATGGTATACATCCAATATACAAAGTGGATATAAATTGGACGCTTCGTACGATAAAAACTGATCTTAAAAATGACTGCACATATTACTTTATTATAGTGTTGGTATCAGCAGCAGAGAACGAATCGAAATGAAGATAAATAATGCTAATTTTATCAATTTCTGGAATTGCCCACGTTTCGTTTCTCCGGTAATCGGCGTGCATGTATACTCTTGCCAGATGCTATTTGGCATCTGTTAATGAATTGATTATAGAAATGGAGCTGTGTGGTAAAAAAAAAAAAAACGAAGCGAGTGTCCCATGTATTTTTTTTCCCCATCCCCTTGGAATAGCCGGACGGTCGGTGGGAGAATATTGTATCTATAAAAGTTGCCTTGCCTTGGGAGTAGAGAATTAGCACGATCGGTGCGTGGATCTTCTCAGCTCAACAGTCGCGATCGCGTGCCGGCTACAGTCACGTCTCGTAAACCGTAACAAAGGTCTATAAAATGGAAACACTCCACGAGTTTACTAGTCGTGATTTTTAATCGCGGTCTTAAAAACGAGCGATTACTTAATCAGTCAACGTTGGTTTATTTAGTAAATATTTTGGTGTTGTGAAAAAAAAATAAAAAAATGTAACGTGGCAAAATTTTTTAGCTTACTTTGAGCGTGTGTGTGTGTGTGTTGAAGAATGAAAGTGTTTGATCTAATACGTTAATTTCACTGGAATAATTAAAATTTCAATTAAAAGTTCATCTGGTGACAACATTTTAAACTGAGAATTAACCCTGGGGCCAAGATTATCAGCGTTGATTTACTAATCAATTGTACTAATTGCTCGTAATTGAAGCTATAAATTATTCAATCGTGTTTCAGCGACGATTGTTTATTCCTGGTTGAAAAAATAGGTAGCAAGAATAGTTACAGTTTATAGTTTTGTATTTTGATTCGAATAATTTATCATAGTTTAAATTATAATCAATTAAGTGTTTTATTTGTTTATTTTTGCCTGATAAGTACTATTGTAATTATTGGATGATTATATCAAATCTTGAAATATGACTGATTACAGGTCTGTTTTGTATATGTAATCTGTTATTTATTTATTAGAAATAAGTACACATTGTTATTGATTAAACACGAAATAAAAAAATATGCAATTTTCTTGTGAAAAACTTATTGTAAACTAAACATTTTTATTTTTGAAGTAAATAACGAAACATTTTACAATGTAATTAAACATTTGTAAACTTTTGTTGAATTGCATCGTATTCGAACAATACATTATTTTTTATTTTTGCACATGTTTCGAACTCGTGAATTTACTTACAATTAATTTTTTTTTATTAGTGAATATGTTTAATTAGATTTGTTTTTAATGTGACTGAAGTCTTTCATGATTTCTCGCAGTACAACATAAAATGGATCAATCCTAGTCAATACCTTTTCATATAATATACTAATATGAAAAAACATAAAAAAAAAAATAAAAGTTCGAGTTTAAGGGAAAATTTTGATAAATTTTCATTTCTTTAATTTTTAATTTAATTTCAAGTTTCTGAGGAAATTTTGCAATGAATGTATACATTTTCTTTTTTTTGACATTTTTTATATTTATTAATAAGTTCTCCGAAGTTGTACTAATAAAATAAGTCTAAGGTGAAAACTGGAAATAATTGATAAAAATAAAAAGTGGAAAAAAGACACTGACATTATTAAAATAATGATAAAGTGAGGATAAAATTTAACACAATATTGGCCCGATATATATAAAGCTGATTCAATGTTGAAAATTGAATAAAAGGCAAAATTAAAAAAACAAATCAACAGAAATTGACAAGGCGAAGAAAATGATAAAATCCTTTTGGTAACAAAAAATTCAAAATTGTTCCTTTATTTACTTTAAAAAAAAAGTTAAATCAACAATTATTAAGTATATTTTACAACATTGTAAAAAGTGGTCTAAAAAAAGTCCAAACAGATGAAAATATAAAAAGCAGCCATGAAGAAGCGTCGAATAAAAAATAAATTAATTGCTCAAACATGGATATCATTTTTGGCAACAGTTCGTTTATTGAGTTCAATATTTATTAATGAGAAATGTACACAACTAAATGTAATGTCCTCCATAAAACTCATAAATTTATGTGTAAAAAATCTAAACATAATTTATAGTATACATCTAGCTCTTTTTTCATCATTTAACGTCAAAAGTTGAATTCCACCTAGAAGATAACGGAAATCGCATCGCACAAGAAACGTCATATTAAAAGTTCCGGTCATAAAACGAAAATAGCTCCTTGTCGGATATTGTATTCGTGAACTTAGTAAACGGAGATTCTGTTAATTTTATTTTGTATTCAAATGTATACATGAAAATCGCTGTTTTGAAGATCGACGAAGACAGAAATTTTATTGAATGTAGATTGAACATTTATATAATCCATGTTAAGTACGTGGAATAATATTTAAAAATTATAAGCTACTTGAGCTGAAGAAATGATTCATTTTTTGCCTTTTTAAAACAAGTTAAGGAACATAATTCTTTAATTATATATGTCCTTATATGTAAAATTGTAAACATAATTCTGTTCATAATTTTGCATAACCATAGAATACCTGAAAACTTTACATAGAAGTTAATAATAAAACATGTAAAATCATAATATTATCTTAATGGATTGTTTTTACTTGATTCCAGGTGACGTTCATTGTGAGGGAATCTACAATATTAGACAAGAGACCTAAAAATAAGATCAAACAGAAAATGGCCCAGTAAACTTTGCACGATTAACCTTTAGAACAATTTAATCCAAATGTGACATATTTCTAAAGGAACTGATTCAAACATACGTAAGAAGATGTATCGTTTTAATAATGAAATCTAGTCTAGAGAAGAAGTCAGGATACCTGGTCCGAAAGACAAGAAATTATGAACAGAAGAAAACGAGGAAGAAATCACTTTGAGCGATTGACGGGGATGATAAAAAATTAAAAATGTAACTTTTAGAAGAAATGAGAAAAGAATAGTAGAAATTGAAGAAATTTTCTCTGCTTTCATTCAGTTGAAAAACGTCTAGAATTAAAATATGAAAAATATATGAGAGGGGAAGTTTATCCTAACTCATCGTCGACTTGGAGCAACAACTTCAAATTATAGAAATCCAAATATATATAAGATAAACAAAACAAAAAAACTAACAAACCTGCTGTTAAACGTCAACATCCCCAATCTCAAAAGTTTCTTCACCTCACCTAAGCATACGTAAGTGCATATTTAAGAAAGCTCCGTAAAGCCAGGAAATCTGAAGGTATGTTCAGTATGTTTCACTTTGAAAGTTTTACTCGCGAAAGTTTTTCAACGCGGAGAAATGAGAAGACTTCTTCGATCGTACGTTCCGGTTTTGGAGAAATAAAGAAAAATGAAAAATACGTGATATGAAGAAGGAGCTTTCAAGCATTATTTGCACAAATGCGAAATTGGCGAAGAAACGTTTCATAGTATACGCCAAAGTGCCTTCCGTGGAATCTCGGCTCGTTTGCATAATTGCGTAGAATTCCAGCCGTGCCGGTCCAATTGAGTTATCGTCTCTGAGTTTGGATAAAAACGAGCTCTGGAAGAGGATGGGCAGTTCTCTCCTCAACGTGTCCGGTAAAATTACTTCGAAAAAGCCAAGGGCCGCTGTCATTTTAACAGAGAGCGATCCGGGAAAATGCGTTTTATGCTGTGATTTTGGAAAAATTTGAGGTTATAATACATTACTTCTACGGCAACACGGAAGAGTGCTGTAGTCAGAAGAGAATTATTCATGCAGACACTAATGTATATGTATGAATTTTCAAGAAAACTAGTCATGTTTTCTGATGTTTCGTCATACCTGAAGTGCGAACAAGTATATTTATTGCTGATTAATTTTCAAACAAAGCAAGAAATGAATTAACAAATTATGTGCCGAATATGTATACGTTCTGCTGGTTTTACAAAGTGAGATTAAGTGAGTTCGATACTGCTAATTAGTGAAGTTGGATTAAAAGTTGAAAAAAGTATTATCGCATTTCAATTCGTGAAAATTGTTTAGATCTTACTTGACAGTGACCTGTGCACGAAATCACATGAATGAACTTTTAGGAGACGTAGAATGCACCGCATTTTGTTACGCAAGGCAAAGCGAAGCTCTGAATATCAATAAATGTCCAAACTGCCGTAGGACAGGATCACAATAAGAAGAAACAACGCCGAGAAAACGTCTGGTTCATATATCCATACAAAGCGTCTGGTTTAAAAGATTCAATCCGGGTCGAGCTCGGAAGAAAAAGAAAACGGCGTGTCGACTCTTGAAACTGGAAGACCATCGTAAATATTTCCCTCGCCGGTGGAAAAATCCTCGTATCAAAAAATAATAGGAACGAAATCCGCGCGTGACGTCATCATGGTGACTTTTCCGACGTTCCTTCAGCTCATCCTTGTCGGATTGGTTGGGGCGAACTTCACCGGGAAATGTTGCGAACCAAATGAGATTCTCTCCTTGAACTCGAACGATGAATTGGTTTGCGTGCCGTCTCAAGACCTGCATCGACAACTTTACGATGCTAAAAATCGCACCAAAGGTTTCCCGGCGTGCGTGGAACCGAAATACATTACAACATCCATCATCGAAGATGCACCAGAGATTTCGAAACCGGCCTGCATCGAGATTATTTCACAGAATCTCACGGAGGAGGGGTTTCCAGCCGTGGTGTCGTGTAAATCCGATAATGATGTTCTCGTTAAAGTTCGTGCGAATTTTGGTGATCTGGATGTTAAGGTCGACCAACCGAGCATTTTTAAAGTGAGGAGATGTTGCACTGCCGACAAGGTGTTTGATGTTAAGAAAAAGTATTGCGTACCTTCGGCTGATGTCGGCACATCATCTTTTATGGGGGCTTTCGATGATGTTGACTTCATCGAAATTCTCACCGGACCGCCAAATTGCCAATATGCCATCGTTGACTATGAAATCGACATTACTGATGTATCATTGATGGATGGTGGCCACAAGGTAAGCAATTGTTTTTAATCGATTCTGTGTTTCTTTTTTTAATGTATATTCTATTCACGCGTTTGTTATACAAGTACTTTCTGGGGGCACTTGTTTATTAGGTAATATCTTTGACATTTTGTAAAAATGGTCATTATCATTGTTCTTCTATACTTTTCACGCAAGTATAGAAATTGTTTGAAAGCCACAAAAAAAAAACATACTAAAATTTCCTTTATTAAATTTTGTTCCCTTTCTAACACGTTAAATTTATCAGGAAATGGAGGAAGTTAAGAGCAAATATCGCAGAAGTTTTACTTTAAGGTCATTGTTCCATGCACTTAAGAAGAACCACCTTTATTGATACATCGTTTCGATGCTCGGCAGGCGCGAAGTGAGGAATTAATTATAGCTTAACAAATCATTTCTTTTACAAATCTTGACGCATTGCTAATATTGGCGATGCCTGTTTTGACGTGAACACGAAGTTTTATAAAATAAATAAAGGCGAGCGCAGGTTTGAAAGTAAAGATCTGGAAATCCATTATATAACAACCAAACAGCAATTGATTATTCTCAATTTAAAAAATTTGAGATGAATTAGCGAATTTATTAAAAATAAACTTTAGTGTAACAATTTTTAAAATATATGTTTGTTTTCAATATGATTATCTATACGGATAAGATTTCTTTCTGATAATGTAAATAAGATTATGTTCTATATAGTATATTAATGATTGTTAGGGGAAATTATATTATAAATTTCTTTAATTTCTTGCCACACATCAATTATTACGAAAGAGGATCCTTCTTTATAAAAATGACAGAATAAAATATATCAGATAACTTGCAATGAGTAGTAGTATTTAATTCGTATTTGAAATGTTTCGAATATAAATAATCCTTATGACTTTTTTATATAAGCTTGTAATCAACTGTTTTTATGATGCGCATATGTATATATTTTTTTTTACTGGTAAAGTCCAATATGACCTCATAGTTCTGTCCCTGGCGAGAACAAAGATAATATCCATAAATCTAGTAAAAAAAAATGACAAGAACTTTTAGCTTTTTAATCATTTTGTCAAGAAATTAACTTGAGTTATTTTTTGGAATGTATGTCATTTCTTGGCATGATTCTCTTCCAATTATATACATTCGTATAAAAATTATTATCTCATTTGTTCATCAAAGAAGAAATACTTCTGTAGATTTTGTCTAGTCTAATCTGTAATTGTGTCATTAATTTTTTTTTGTTTTTATTTAAAGAGCGATGCACAAATCTTCAGATTTATACACCAATCGATTGATAATTAAAAATTACTAATTTATTACTTTTTTTATACATTGCAGTTGTTCTTGATTTTTATAAATATTTATTGAATAATAAAAAAGTGTGTATTTGCTAATATGTATAATAATATCCTTATTCCTACCATCAGGCATAAGATTGCAAATGTGGTAAAGCGATTTGAAAAAATTGCATTGCCGAAATATGCATAAATTCCATATATCGTTACGTTCTAAACACTGGTATCGTATTTTCACATTGAGGCAAAAGGACTAAGCATTTGAAAATGAATAAATCGACATTCCTGCGAGGCATGTTTTTTCGTGTGAGATTTAACAGAAAGTGGAAAAACGAGTTTTGTCTTCCCGTATTAATTTTTTTGATGTATTTCTTTTTTTCGATTCTCGAGCCGTGATGTAAAAAATAAAATAATAATATCGTCTTTATTGTTCAAGAAATAAATATTTTACTTATTGCTTAAACTTTATCAATTTCTTATCTGTTTTTCAAATTACGCACGCATAACCACACACATTATTCGAGATATTTGCCGAGCGGACGTGAATAAACATATATAGAAAACAAAATAAGTGTAAAAACTGATATGTGCGAAAAAGGGAAAAGTAAACAAAACTGAATAGAAATCGGAATAAAATGATAAAGTTTGAACAAAACTGACAAAAATGACTAAAATAAAGGAGAAGAGGAAAATTACTAAAATGAAGGAGAAACACTTATTATTGAGAAAAAAAAACAAAATCCTGAAAAGATATAAGTTAATGAAATAATAATTAATGTACTTTTTACGTAAAAATCGATATACTGGACTACCTATATATATATATATGTGTATATACATATATATGCTAAAGAGTTATTCGGATGAGTCATACAAATTATCTCTCACTTTCCGGCATATCGAAAGTATCTTCGCTTGACCGATGATGATGCAGATGATTACGATAAAGGTGAAACTGTTGATGCTGCGACGTTGCTCCAAATATATATTTGGGACCTCGAATCTTAAGAATCTAGTAGTCTCGTACTTGAAATGACCTTGCGATAGACCAAGGACGCAGGAGTGCAGAATTCACAGGCAGAAAACCAACTGGTTATTAAGTTACCCTAGCACGTGGTGAAAATGAAACTGAACGGCCTTGTAAAAATGACGTGGCTCTTCGTCGTTGTCATCTTCCGCTTTTCGACTGCCGTTCCTTTCGGCGAAATCACTTGTTGACAATATCGCCGTATCAATGTCCACACGACGTCTCATTACAAAGTTGATAAAATAAAAAAGAAACCTAAAAGAAGTAGGAAAAAACTTAAAGTAAACAGTTAAGATCGTCGAATTTTTTAAAAACATAATAGAGTATCAGAATGGAAAAAAAAATAATGCGTACATTTTTTAAGAATGAAAAATAATATTTATAATAATCCATTATAATAATGAATGATACTGATAAAAATATTAACAATAATGTAAAAATCTGATTGAAATGAAATGGTCGAAAGGAATTATTAATATTTTTGTTTCCTTTTATCTGCCACGAATTATAAATTTGAAAAATATTCAAATTATTAACGAAGTTTCTTAGATAATCTCATTTGTACTATACCATCGGATGAAATGATTTATTTCCTTCAAAATTCAATTCATATATTATCTCGCAAAATAAAATGTTACAAATACCCCGTGACCGACGGGGTTAAAACGAAAGAAAAAGATTTTCATCTGTGAAAGAGGTCCAGACGTAATTGAAAGATAGTTACCACGAAACGTCACTGGATTTTTCTTTGCTGGAGAGATAGTATTAATCACATTTATCTCCTGACTTCAGAAGTAATTCGGAATATATCGCATTATATTTAACTTGATTGATAACGTTTGTAACGTAAACAATGCATTTATATATGAAAGTTTGTTATTTTTTTTTATTAACCAGACCATTTTAACCATCAAAACCAACATTCTTCATTGTGATTTTTTGTATTCCATTGTATTTTAAAATTTATATGTAATAATTATTGTGAAGTGAAGAAATAATAAATAAATAATCATTATTATCAGTACTAAATAAATAAATAAATAAATATTTATCGAATACTTCTATCACTCATGTCTATATTTAAGCTATAAAAAATATATAATAAGTATAGTCATTTTTTCCTTTTTTTTATCTTTAACACGTTTCCAGAAAGACAAATATATATTTATTTTGTAAATAAAGTTGTGATCAATATGTAATAATTAATTAAATAATTAATTAAATAATTAATTAAATAAATAAATTAATAAATAATTAGAATTTCATTATATAAATTAATGATTATATACACACACACACACACACATATATATATATATATATATATGTATATTTATTTATTTATTTATTTATTTACTTTTTACACCAATAATAATGCTCGCACGTAAAAAGTAATTCAGTGGTATGCAATAGTTTAATATATATTATACACTCTCACCTCTTAATAAATTTGCATTTAATTTCTAACAATTATTCATCTCACATATAGCTAAAATGTTTAAAAATGATTTTTGTGCACAGTGTCAAGACAAAATGCCCTGAATATAAAAATTCTAATGTAACTATTATGTTATTTCTTCTAAATGCAAAATGGAAATCTTAAATAAAAACAACATAAAAATACATATATATATATATATATATTTATGTATTCTGTATGATATATTCCCATCCCATTGTCTTCCGTAGACTAATTTTTTTACGTGATATACAATGAATTATCTTGTAAAACTGCAAAAAAAGGAAGATATATGATTTGATAATTGAACTAATATGCGAGAAGCAAGTAATACGCCTTATCTCTGCGCAGACTATATATATACACATAGAGTTTTATAACCCAGTTAATCGGGACAGTAAAAATACACCCTATAAAATGTTATTGGTGACGCGAACCTAATATGGTTTTTATGGGTCTTAATCAAGTTAAATGCCACTGAAAAAATGCCGGCGCAGCTATGGCTGTCGCAAATGAGATAAATGAAATAAACGTTTTTTTTTTACTGCTTTTATTGTCAACGCCAATCACAAATAAAACTTTTAAACCATCAATCGCATCGATATCGTTAATTCCGTAACTGAAAGATGAAGACAAAAGAATTCAAACGTTCTTAAAATTGGGTCCTAATAATTGTGATGTTATTGGTCTCGAATTGAATATGAAATGACTTCATGTCAGAAACTTGAATTATGATCTCAAGAATAGAACATTTTTTTGTAAAGTTATTATTTTGAAAGTTAAACTGATAGAAAAAGTAAATGCACTTATAGAGGTAAATATTCTTTTTTTTTTACGTCGAATGTTGCAAATACACGTGAATATATTTTTATAAGTATAGATTATGGAACTGCTATCAGAAATATCCCTTCTTCGTATGACGCAGATTATATTTATAACCTTTATAAGCATAATCAATCTTATTTTTACTTAGTAATGAATCGAACTTTTAACATTCTAAACATTTTCATTATATATATTACTTTTCTTTTTTTTTTTCTTTCTTTAAAGAAAATATACTATATATATAATTTTATTATAGAGCCTTTCAAACAAGCCTTCTTTAATTATATAACAAAAAGTAATGAATTCTGACAATACATTCATAAAAATAGTACTTTGCGTATCAAGTGTGGATATAATGTTCCAAATTCGTTCGTGATCCATATTGTGCACTTTCTGATTAAAAAATTGAATTTTTATGTGAAAACTTCTATAATATCAATTATTTGTATTAAAAACCACCCGTACAAAAATAAAATAACTGATTTATTTAAAAATTTTCGATTGTAAAATATAACGCTTATATATCTCTTCTGCATATTTATATTTGTATATACTGTATATTTTCAAAATAGGATTATTTACTTTGGTAAACCCGTTCATACCCTCGCGCGTAAAAATATTTCAAACGAGAAAACCAGTCGTACTATACTGACCAACGAAAGCTGGCATTAATAATAAACTGTTGACTCGATATTGAATGATCACTCACGGTCTAAAGGTATAATGAACAGAATTTAATTTCGAGTTTTTGACGCCGAATCAAAATAGAAGCATTATATCTTTAATTATTCACATTTTAGGTTTTGAAATATACAATTATAAAAGTGAACAGTCTCAATTACGTATTCTGATTTATTTCAATTTCAGGACTCTTTTTCTCATTCCTGCAATGTGTATCTCATTTCCCTTCATAACTCATTTATTTTTTACAGTGGTATTGCCATAACAATCTGACCAGCTTTTTTTTTGAAGTGCCTATAACGTCTAAATTTTTGGTCCAATTTTTGGTCCAACCCGGGAAAAAATGGATTAGATATAATCATATCTGGATCAGATATAATTATATCTGAATCATGTATGATTATATCTGGATCATATATGATTATATCT
>JAPYZR010004754.1:0-14375 GCA_030522945.1 Trichopria nigra
AATAGGTATCAAAAATGTGTTTGGTGAAAAGTTGTATTTTGGGCCAACTTAGAACTGATTAGATTTTGGGATATATCCATGCAAAAATGGTGGGGGGACAGTCCAAAAACAGAAAAATTGCTATCGTTTTTTAGAAAATTGTTGCGCACGAACGAATCAACAGAAATTCTTTCACAAATTGTTTTTGGATATGCCCTAACCTAACTTAGAAGTGATTAGATTTTGAAATTTATCCATCGAGTGGTAGAGTGGGGAAACCGCTTTTTGTGATTTAATTTTTTTGACGAGCTGTAATTCACAAATAAATTGACAGAAATAACCTCTGAGTGAATGTGTGCGACAAGGTGTACTTGATAATCGTGAAATTACATGTTCACTTATTGTAAGTTACACTTTATGTCAAAAATCAATATTTTTCAATGATTTTGAAAATTACGTGTAAAACATACAAATTAACATAATGCATTTCAAAAAGCACGCGCTGGTCGACATAATTAAAAATAAACAACTTTTAATACCTATGCTTCTATAAAAGTAAACATAATTCTTTTATAATCATATTTGCAAACGTGAGCATTAAAAGCGTTATTTACGCGAAACATAGTGTAGAATTCATTTACAAAAAATATTGAAACATTACATTAACCAGAATTTTAAAACTAATCGTTTCATGAAAATCGAGATATTTATTTTCCAATTGCTTTAAATGAAAAAAAATGTGTGTTCTTTGCATTGAAATGTATCTCGAAAATTGAAAGTGAAAACTAATGGATGGTCCAGCTAAAAGTTGCTCAATACAAATAAGTTTTCCAACAAAACGAGTATTCCGACGATATCCAAGCGAGGTAGATTCATTGTAATTCCTACGTTATGTGAGATGAAATCCCAGGTTTTGTTCTGGTTGTTTTGGTTGTTTTGTACACGTATACGTAACACTAAAGTAACTTTCGCAAAACTACTTACAGTTTATTAGCTATACGTAATTCGAGGTTTATCCAAGTTTCGTTACATACCTGAAACAAATAAAATACAAAACAATTGTTACTACCATTATCATTATTGAAGTCTATTTAAACAATACGCTTAGTCGTGTAGATTTTAATACAATTATGAAAAATTGATCACAAATTAAGGCATATAAATACAATGCGGAAAATATGATTTCCCACATCCTATACAATAATGTATCATTTCCACATTAATTTCAGAAATGGCAATGCAATAAAAACATGAATGTATCTGAAGCAAATAAGCTGAGAATAAAAACGTACGGAAATCCACAATTTTCTAAAAAGTTAAAACTTTAAATGAGGATGTTTGAAACGTATGAGAAAATTAAAAAAAAAATGAACATAAAGAAAATTAGTATACAACCTAACCTAAAATCAACAATACTTTTAATAGAACATGATATTAGAAACATGCCAATTAAAAAAATGCACATAGAAATCTATAAAGACTGCAGGTAAAATTAATACTTTTTTTTTTTAATTAACAAAACGAAATAAAATTATCAATCAAGTATTGATAAAAAGGGATTAAACTTGCAAAAAAAAAGACGGTTTAAAGTGAACTCCAGTGCAATGCAAATGTTTTAAAAGTTTGTCAATTACATCATTATTTTATTTACAACGAGAAACGCTTCCGTCTCGGTATTAAAGGATCGATATTGAAGAGAAGAGTATAATCATTGCATGAGAATATTGAATCAACAGAACTTTCATATATAATTTTGTAAAGATAAATAATTTTGTCATGATGATATTATTATTAGAAATATTTTGAATCAGTACAAGTTTATTATTTGTAACAATTACACTGAGGTTATATTTGTATAAAATGTCCCTCGCATTTGCCGAAAGTTGTGAAATACAAGAGCATCAAACTTTGAAACTCAATCCATGGGACTGAGGACACTTGTACGAGCTAATGGAACGAAAACCGATATAACATTCCCTGAGCTTTTCATCGGATGATATAAGAAAAATCACACTAAAACACGACTGACAGGCGAAGCCGAGGTTCATCCGATTACTCGCTTTTTAGGGAAGTTTTAATATTTGATTTATTTAGCGTTGAGAGATACTAAGCGATTGATATGCTTCCTGCCAATCTGTACGGTGCTTGGTTAATGTTTCACTATAGGAACTAATCTTTGCGAAGCAGAGTGGATGCTGGCGTGAAAGATTTGCATATCGTTTGCAGAGACGACATCCTGGTGAATATTCAAAATGGTGTCAAAGCGAGTGCTCCAAAACAGCCTATAACAGTAGTTGTTTGATAATTTAGAATAATTATGGAGGATTTGGTTACTGCATAATCCATTGAATTAACAGAATAATAAAATGTTAATAAAAAATAATCATCTGCCTTAATATTCCAGTATTCATTCTAATTTTATACTTTGATATATTTCTATAATACTCTAGTGAAATTTCAATGCAATTTCACTCTAGATATAACAGCGACAAAACATGATTAATATAAAATAATAATATAAAATATAGGACGTTTTAAAATACAATTTGTATAAAATCCATAATTTATTTTGATATATAAAAGCATTTCTTAGCATGCATATTAGACACTTGTTATTAATGCACCTTTGACACTATTTATTAGACACGAGGACGTAAAATTTAATCTATTCATGAAATTTTTATTATTTATCGTTGTGTAGTTTTATGCTTACATAATTATAATTTTATTATTATCTATAACCGCGTTATTCAGTTTATTTTAATCAGCGGTTGTTTTATAAAGCTATTAAAGTAGAACGTTAACTCCATTTATGTACGTCGGAATTCAAGAGTTACCAGTACAATTTTATTATTGAAAAATGTTGTTTAATTTGTTTAAAATATATTGCATTGTATAAAATTAACAATAAAATCGTATTTTCACGAATGTTAGTTTCAATTCGAAAAGTCTAGGGAAACAATTCCCAATAATAAAGTAAATTCAACGATGTTTACGTTTTCAAATTCCTCCCTGATGTTTATGCGATAACAGGATGTTCGCCCAGCCGATAATGCAAATGCCAAGTACGAAAACGGTCGAACAATTTCAGAGAATTTGTGTCAACCGATATCGTCCGAGAAGCTAACCGTCGTTGGATCGACGAAAACGAATACATATTTATTCTTAAAAAAAAAAGAAAAAAAAAACACCATAAACAATAATAGATTACGTATATAAAAAACATTTTTTCAATTTTGTTATTTTAATATTTTATGAATTGTGAAGTAAAGAAATATGACTGACCACGGAAGAAATGATCAGTCAAATGATTAAAAGTCGAAACTATAGAAAAACAGATTAAAATTGAATATTGGTATACAGCAATGAGTTTAAATTAAACCTATGACGATTAGTTCCAATACAGTTTGATCTGAGCTGATATTTTAAAATCGTTTCGGGAGCAGGTTGCGATATGATCTATCTGATTTACTCAGGTGCCATAGAGATAATCAGATGGTCTACAAATTCAATAATTCAGACGAATTGGTCTATTGAATCGATATTTCAAATTGAGATGATTTTATCGGATTTTTAAGTACACTAAAGGATTTATTATATATGAGATCTGATTTGAATAGATCAGATAAAAATCCATATCCTAGCGAGAATGCTTATCTTATTTACTTATTCTATGTTTTTCAGTTACGATCGGTTTCAAAATTAATATCTATAAATTAAATTCTATGCATTTTAATTCATATTAATCTAAAAATAATTGATACATAAAATTAACATTACTTAATTTTGGATTAAAATGTATTTAAATGCATGTAATTTAATTGGAAACATTACTTATCTGTTCAAAATGATTGAAAAGACTAGAATTCGATTTGTTGTAGCTGGACTATTCTTTTTATTATATTGACGTTTTTGTTTACTGGGATTCAAACTGATCTACAAGTCTTCGAATTCATCTGAATATAGATCTCAATCGAATATCCTTCAAATGTCCTCGTTTGCTTCCATGTTTCCATATAACTTTTGTATGTATATATATATAGGTTGGAATCGTAACAGATTCCATCAGCCTTTCATCCCCTTTTCTAAGATTATAATCATTGATTAAAAAAAAAAAAAAAAAAAAAAAACATTTTGATCATATGTATAAGGAATATTAGGAAACATTTTACAAGATTATAGTATTCTCATAAAAGGGTAAAAGAACCCCATACGAAGCTAAAATGAAACGTTAAAAGGTATTGCCCACTTGTTTACTTTTATTTCGAAAAACAGTTCTTATGAAGCCACGCATTAAATCTCTGTACCGGATGTCTCTTCAAGCACACGTGAAACGACATCCACAGCTTGTTTCTCGATTAATAAGTAATTACCTGCAGCGGAAGAGCAAGGCTTTGCATGCAATTCGACTCGGCATTACGAAAACGAACAATGCAGGTAAAAAGTAAAAGAGAATCGCGACAAAAGAGCACGTTACAAAAATGAGGGGTCGAAGACAAAGAGACCAGACGGATGCAAGCCTCTCTGCCATCTAGCTGTTCATTATAATGTCGCATTGCGTTTCTGTTTCGCGAGCGGACTAATTGAGTCTCACATCAAAATTAAATCCTCATAGTGAGTCTTATGTGCCGCTTCTTGCCGGGAATATACCAGGGAGGGCCTCGTGTAAATCATTTGCTATTTACTTACCGTTTTGATGAAGATGGATCGACAAATGCGACGACGCTATTGGATTCTATCTCGTTGAAAAGAGAACGTAGATAAGTGATGCTAATATCTTTGGACTAGTTTCCATTCGTTAGCACACTGGTGAATTGTAAGAAATTTTTGCGATTTATTGCACGACAGGCATAAAACGTGAGTTTGAATGTGCATCTGCATCTTTTCTTTTAAGTCTTATTTCAAACGTTATTTAAAGTGACTACTGGTTATTATCTTACATCAATATTACAGAATAAGATAAATTGTGACTGTAATATCACATGGGTGACTGTAAGATGTAGTAATATTAAATGATAAATATTTCATATAGTCGAATTACACAAAACATCTGTGATTTATACATATTGACCGATGTAAAATTTCACAATTGAATTTCAACTGACTATTTCACTGAATGAATCATTTTTTTTTATGTCTTATTGCAAATGTTTTATTGTAATTGTCATCGGTGCAATCAATGATCCTTTAATCTTCACACTATAGAGCTCACTGATGTTTAATCTCGTGCAATGCAAAGTCGGTCGAACGCAAATGGCAACCATCAATCATCATCAGCGGCGCCAGCTGAGTAGAATGTACAATATTGCGAACTGTAGTATTCAATCTACTTTAACCTGATCTATAATGGACTGACAAATAAAGGGATGATGGAATTAGGCGCGATCATAACATAAAAATTCCAACTTATATCAATAGAAAATAATATTGATAATTGGTTGGAAAAATTCGATTGATATTTTCAACACAAAATAGACTACTCTTTCTGCTAATTAAAATATACTGGTTGGTAAAAATATATAATTTCATGGAAGTGCACGAAATTAATGTCCAATAACGAAAATGATCATCTTAGATGTGTATGTATAAGAATATTGATCTTGATAACAATTCTTGACTACACTGAATGGATGTAGAACTACGCCTTAGATTTTTTGTCATCTATATAACTTTAATGCATAAAGGTAATGCCTCAAAAAATGGAATACTTCAGCTGATTAAACCCATAAAGAATAAGTGTATTTGAAATATTTTGCCAGTATATAAGTAATTGTAAAAACGAGAAAATTGAAAAAATATACAAACATGACACTTTCTTATTTTTTATATATATAATTTGTAATTTATAACTTTTTAGTTTCCTAGTGTGAATTGTATGCCACTGGATAAAATCAGTTATTTTTGATCATTTTTTTTCGGGTGCGTTTAATTAATAAACAATAACATTACTGAACATATCAATTACATTACATCGTACATTTGGTGGAAAAGTTAAGATGTATCATTTTTCAATTGTTAATCTGTAAAACGAGAATAATTATTATTTATATCATTCAGAGTTGCTCCTTTGTTTAGCATGAATTTCCCGATGTTCGCATCTTTTGAAGATACCCTACGTAATAACGTTGTAGCGTTCGTACATACTAATTCCGTACTTTACCTTTGCACATTATACTAGTAAGTATTCATACTAACGCAAGTTTCTATTCTTAGTTACTCCTTAACGGTTTCTCTCCAACGTGGTATCAAGGTCTAATTACAAGTTATATTTTCGTAATTATTACATGTTTGAAGAGGAAAAAATTGGATTTGTTGTCTTTGTTTTTAATTGGAGACTCAACAATACTGAAAACTCAAATGTTATGCAACAATTTCTACCATTCTCATTTTACATGAGCATTGCAAATTCTATAATCTTAGATTCCTTGGTCAATTTTAAAATTTAATTTTAAAGCCCGTGGGCTGGAAAGTAAAAAAAATCGAATTTTATCGTATCAATTTCCAAATAATAATGTCACATTAATGAAGCGTTCCCTTATCGAATTTTCAAATGATTTCCTAATTATCCATTTCAAAACGGTTCTAGAATTTCGACCAGATATTTACGAGCTTATTTAATAAACGTATGCGGGACCTGGTCATGTTGCGCTCGTCTGTTTGGAAATAGAAGCGTCTAGCGTTGATCTCGCATCACTTTCTGATGCGTGTAGGTGTTTGCACATGGTTGTTTGTGTTTGCACGTACGTGCACACGAGTCTTAGGAATATCAAGCGGCGAGATTAGGTCCCCCTGCTTGTAACGAAGGTGTTGCACCTTACCAAAACACACAGGAACAGAGAGACGCACATAATTTTCACGGATATTTATGGCCCCGTAGCTTGCGAGGCGCTTCCACTCCTCACAGACGTGTACACATAATTTCCGGATATTGCTAAATTCGATGCATTCGCGAGCTCGAGTTATGCGCTACGCATTCGCTACTATACTAAGGGCGTAAATTGATTTTAAATTTACATTCGCCTTTATGAACTCCCTTTATTAAGGGTTTTCAAATAGCCAGCGAGAGTTTGATTATTCGACGGCGATTTCTAATGTGAAAGTCGATACTTCCGTACGGTTATAGGTGTAATTAACATTCATAGCTGCCGAGACGAAACTGGACCAGCTCGCGTCCATTCCGTTTTTAGCATCTGTATCATATTTTTTAATGTGTTTGTTTTTAAATTTTCATGAAATAAGAGCTTAATGCTTAATGATTAATTTCGACTTTGAAGCGAGCTCTTCTTATGAAGTTCATAAAAAGTCGCCATTCACTTTCACTAATACAAAAATCAGTTGAATTATTAGTGATTTGAATTAGGCGATAAATTTGTCAAAAATGGAAATGTTAATGTGCCACGTCGGGTAATTACCCAATTAGCACTGGATGTCCATAATTCATCAAATCATCATTGTATTGGACGTTCGTTGTACTCGGTCTAGACGTACAGTGAACGTCCAATGAACGTACTCGTGCTATATATGGATTCTGACAGCTTGAGTTTGAATTGTTGCGGACATGTAACAAATTTTGATTATTATTTTCAAATATATATCATTAAGACTTTCGTGTATATTGTTAATAACCCAACGAGTTATGTGAAATCGAAATGATGGCGAAATAAAAAATCTGAAAAATTACAAAATTCATCGCGTTTCTTGCGTTATAATACGACCTAGTATACATATATAATACCATTGCTTGATCATACTAATTATTATGACATTTTCATTAAGGTAACACGAACTTTCATTAAGTTTAATTATAATAATTTGTTACAATTAAAGCAAAGCACATACATTTACAACTCAAATTTAATTTTCTAGTTTACATTTACACGTAAATGAAATTAGATTTAATTGATGTAAAAACACATTAAAATTTAGTTATCCAGTATTAATTACGATCAGCTTTCCGTTAAACGTGCTTAGCAACCTTAGTTGATAATATACACGGCATAATAAAGGTAGGTATACATTACTTTATGATCAATTTCTAGAATTTAATTAATTTGTGATACTAATTGGGTGATGCATGATTATTAAATGTAATTAATTCTGTAACGATATAATATGAAATGTTCTAGCACTGTTACAGGCCATAAATTACATACATAAATAAACACTCAACCGACGTATATAGAGCGTTTTTCCTAAATCTAATGATTATTTGTTTTTCATTGAATTTAATTATTATATTAATTTTTTAGAACGCTGAGGGTCATTGTATTAAAATTTACAATGACAATGTGCTTAACAAGTGTCACAGTTTCCATAAAAGAAATATTAAATATAAGCATGCGGGTGAGTGCAATTTCATTATAGGTTCTCATGGAAGAACTCAGAATTCCCTGAGGTACATGCTAAAACCCAGCGCACAACCAGTTCACCTAGTGGAAAGTCCCATTATAGACGCGAATGAAGCTGGAGATTTCGGACGTTTAAATGAAGCATCGAATTTACGCGCATGTGAACTTTTAACCATGCTAACCTAATGTTATTCCGATAACGCGACACTCCACAGAGCATGGCATAATAATGATACGGCGAAAATATCAAAACTTAAGTATTAACAGGAAAAAAGGAACACATTTCCTTTTTCGCAAAAGAAATAATTATAGCAAGAATCATAAAAAATAGAAAAAATTGCTATTATTGCTGGAGAAAAGAAGATCTTAGTCAACGTTAATTTAAAATGTTTCAAAGACGCTTTTTAACGTGATCATATAAATTTTCCACGTTGGATTTTAAGAGAACCGATTGATAATAACAGAATACCTAAACAATAATCAACCATAAAACTAATATGTATTCCACAACAAAACCTAAAGAATAGATCTGTAAACATACTAGTTTTCACTACTCTATAAATTCAAAAATAATACCTATATTCATACAGCAACAGAAGTGAAAACACACAAGGAATTAAACCGCAGAGATCAAGTAATGCTCACCGAGGTTAACAATAGTGCAACCACTGCCAAGAACCACTAACAGTGCAACATATATTTCAAGACTGCAGCACATTAAAAGATGAAATAGAAAAGATCACCAAAACCGAGTGCATCACCAATCAAACCATGATCGAAAGGACATTAAAATTATTAAAAGATATAGGCTTATTTGATAAATTTTAAGCATAATCATTATTGTAATAGGAATGTGTAAAATTTGTTCTACTCAAATGTAACCAGCGGTCGCTAAAAATAATTGAATCTAACCGATTGAAGCGACATTAAATAAACCTATAATTAAAAAAAAAAAAAAGAACCGATTGTTTGCGTAATGTAATAATGGTTTGATTATAAACAGACTTAGGTAAATTCTTTATTTATTCACCAAATTTGAGATGCCAATCAACTTATCTCTATAACTTGTACGCGAAAAAATATATCCGGTGATATCAACTATAATATGGATGGCCCAGCAATACAATATGAAACATTAATATTATATATTAATACCAAATACTTATAACTTAAACTTTAATTAAATTACATTTTAATTTAAACGTGTAGTGCATTGATAGTATGTGAAAACATTAACTCGAAATTCTTATATAATAATTAATGAATTAATTACTGACAAAAAATTATAATCATATGCGAATTTGATCATCGTAAGAACCAATCGTAAAGATTTAGCCATAATGAGACCAGCAATTTTTATTTGTTATTTTAAAATTGATAATTATGATATCGAAATTCTTTTAAGACGATTGTAATAATTATTGCCATACTTTATACAACTTATTAAATTATTAAGCCAAATTTAAACCATAAAACTATAGGATACCAAATTCCAGATGAATAGGTTGAAAATATTGTTCAATATATTGTTAAATGTAGCTGATTATGAACATTAATTAAGATACTTGAAATTTGTATAATTACAATAAATAAAATAAAATTAATTTGATTTATCAATCTTTACTACAGTGCATTGAAATAAAAATCCTCACTTCCTTGTCTTATATTATCCCGACCACGCACTTGTAGGAATAATATAATATAATATATTATAATATTGTATTATTCCTGGAGTAAAGTACAATGAAGAACAACTGCGTAAAAATACGATTTAAATATAACTTGATCATATATAATTTGTTTTAGAAGCAATTGTATGTGCGGTTCGGTTATAATAGAATCATCATTCTTATAACAATATAATAATATTTTATTAGGCTCCGTTATACATTACGTATATAGCAAATCATAAATACACCTCCAGTTACCGGGCGTATAACTATCTAAGACCTCAGTGTATAATTATAGCATACCGTCTGAGTACATATACTAATGAGAAACACCTTTTATGAAATTAAGTGGCCGTGCGCCCGTAATTGCGGAATTTAAGCATTATCCCTCGGATTATTAAAGTGAAATTCGACCCGCGGAAATTGAGGTGAAAAAAAAGGAGAAGTTTGTTGCGCAAAGAAGGAAATTTTACGTGAAATTTCATCTCTCTTACGGGAAAAGGCAGTTGCTCGAGTCCGAAAGCGCAACAGTAAAATAAAAAGCTTAAATGCCAAGCCGAAGCAGAGGGAGGGAAATGTCGAGCAACTTTAAGAAAAAAGCTCTACCTAGGAAAAGAAAAGTAAAAAAAAAAAAAAAACGTTCAAATAAATGAAAAACCTGGAATCTAAAATGAGCTGCAGTTTAAAGAGGCTCACTGCAGTGTTTCTGGTCGTGTCATCTGCACCGGGTGTCCAGTATTTTCGATTCTTTAAGATCATTCAAATTACTCGAATTCTTCGTTTTGTAATTTATATTTTAATATTTAATATTTAAATCTAATTGAACTGTACTGATTTTGGTATGAATATTGTAAATGTTGTTTTATATTTGTTGCAACGATAAATTATGTAATTTGTTGGTTAAGGTTATAATTACTATTATAATCGGGCAAAGGTCTTTTTTAATATATTGTAAAATATAGTAAGTATAAATATCCATTGAAAATGTCCATAAAATAAGTAACATTTAACGATTAAAAGGAAAAAAAATCTAAAATAAAACCGAACATATAGTTATCCTCTTTCTAGATAATATAGGGTCAATGACACATTAGCTGCAAAACATAAAAAACAATTTCTCTACTGACAGTAGAAGGAAATTAAAAATAAAAACCAATTACAAACTGATTCCCTCGCGTAATATGTTCTATTATTATCTATAACGATTTCACAGTTGAACTTTTTCTGAATAACTTTTTTAATTCGTAATATCTTTTATAGAGGTTTTGAAACTATAAAGATAGTTTTTTACCAAATATTTTAGCTATCGTATTGTTTCATAGATTAAAGACTCGGTAGCCAATAATTTTTTATAGAAAAGTTACCAATCATATCGTCTTTTTACATTTGTCAGTTATAGTCAACTTGTTTATCTTTTAGAGATTATATAATTGCATCTGCCTCAACTTTTACTTTTCTTTGCAATGTTGTTTTGGTTATACATAAACTTGCATCGATTTCATCAGTTTTGATCACCTTTCACGAAAGTTTCTTCGGTGCAATAATAATCGTCAACTCCCATTAACCTCGTCAAATGTTGTCAGCGTTATTTCTGCTGTACCATATAGTATCAATTTTTTCCAATTACATTTAAGGTGGTTCCCTTCAAATCAACATTTCTGCGCAACATAATGAAAAAATATATGTCATTTATTAAAAATCAAAGAATATTGTAGTATTTTTGAAAACTCCTGTTGCCGAATTAGTTTTCGAGAAAAAAATTATTTTCAATCGAAAATTGCCCTAGTCGCTGAACAGTATTATTGATATAACTTGTCATAAAAACTGCAGAAAAAATGAAAAACAAGGATATTAAAGTTGAATATTCGAAGAAAAAATAAGGGAAGCCGAAACAATTTAAAAGATAGTTGTAGTACAAATGACGCAAAAATACGATTTTATTACTTGTTTTGCGCTATCCATAAACATGGCAACGTCGCATCGATCGCACTGTATGTTGTAGGTAATGTTTTGAACTTCACACTGCTAAAATTGAGTACAAATCACATAATCGATGTTCGATTGTTCGATATACGTGAAATTACGAGTTTCAACAAGCGACGTTGCCAAATTTCTCAATACATAAGGTACACAAGCAACAACGCGAATCATTACTACGTCCTCAATAAATTGATATTAATTAAAAACGGCGTTATTTCTAGAACGATATCAACTAAAATCATATTTAAAATTCGTAAATCAATTTAATAAATATGATTTATATTCAATGGACAAAATTGACGAAAAATTTTTTGGGAAGCTCAGTTGACGCTGGAGACTGTCGAGAACTACCTTAATTACTTTTAATTTCGTTGTCACTAAATTATACCAATTTTCTCACTCTCTTTAAATTGTTCACTTCTCCATCATTTTACATTATTGTTATTCCTAAATTTCTATATATCCAATTTTGTCCAGTTTCATACTTTTTAAATGATATTCACTTATATATTCTCAATCTACATTTTTGATATCGCAGCAAAGTGCTCTTTCACTTGACTCGTACAATCGATCGCGCTTATTGTCGTCAAATTCCGTTTCTATATAACTGGCATCTGTTTGTGAAAACAATTCATCAAATGCGGAAAACTTATCGTCCAGATTCCAAATAAATCGGAAATAAAAGCGCCTTTTTAGCTATCGCCCTATCGAAAAGTGGTGATGCTTGTATCAGGTTCGCCAGTATGGCGCTTCTATTTAAGCGAAATCATGCGTCATATTGCGAGCAATGCGAGACCGGATACGTCGTTATTACTCTCGACACCGTCTTTTTTCGACTTTCTTCGGGAAAGCATCCTTTTCCAGCCTGAGATTCGTTTTGTTCGTTCTTCTCTCTGTGCGAATTATCCAGCGGCCGTCCGACTCGATCTCGACTCGAATCACTTAAAGCGACCAGTCTGTACGCTCGCTCCACGCCTTGGCTTCGTTCTCCTTTTCTCGGTTCGCCTTTCACCTCCCGTTGCCGCTTAAAAGAATTACTCATTTCGTCGGGTGAATAAAAAAAAAAGAAAAGAAAAGAGGAAGAAAATAGTGAGCGAGCGAGAGACAGAGATAGAGAGAGACAGAGAGAGATAGAGAGAGAGAGAGGGGGCGAGTGTCATGCTATTCAGCGAGGAAAACGTTGTGCAATGTTTGTTAATTATTTTCTTTACTCATTCTACAATGCTAATGCTTCGTCTTCCCCGGGTGCCAGAAACGTACGAAATTTTCATTAATATTAAAGAGCACGATGACAGAGGAAGCTGAATTCAAGTACGTTGGAACTAATACTTCTTAGACTTGAAGTTAGCATTGATAATTGTCAAAGTACACTATTTAAAGAAATGCGTGTTATAAAAATTCTGAATTGTTCAAAGATGTTTCATTTGCAAGACTCTTCCGGCAAATATGTATAAGTAAAATTGTAATTAAAAAAAAAAATAAAATATTTATATATATCCCATATACATGTGACCTGTGTGAAGGTTGGATGAAAGTGGGGTGGTGGTTACTTTGTTGATGGCGTTATATTGCAACTTGATGTGCAGCGCTTTAGAAAGTCTGCGGGAAAATATAATTGTTCTCAATGATTAATACATTGATGTTTTATCTAATCATATCATGATTATTTTCATGTTGTGAACGTTGTCGCGGTCTGTGGATGTTCATTTCATGTTTGTTCATTCTTGTTTTTAAGCGTATTTTAAATTTTTCCAGTGTATGTGACATTACAGTCTTTGCACTCTATACAACCGAGTTGTGTTTTTCCATTTTATTTATTCTGTCTTTCCTTTTCATTATGGTGATGCTTAAAGTATTATTTATAGAAGATATGTCTTGATATTCTATTTTCTCAAATAACATTTAATGAGATATTAGATAATTGTTATCATTCTTGCCATTTAATAACTGACACTTTGCATATTTTGAATAACTTTGATACACGGCAGTTACTAGTGCTGAATATCATTTGATCGTTTATTTCGCAAACACCATTGAATATTTCAGAAAGACTCTTGACAGTCATGTGTCACGTGAATCGTAAATTTTCGAATCGATATTAAGTAATTGAACGAGATAAATCGTGTTTTTAATGAGCCGAAAATAATTTTAGCGAATTTACATTGTTACAGACGTTTCTTAATTTACAAAATACCTATACAAGATATTTGACATTTTTTATCTCGAGATTTTGATTTGACTTTCACTTGATTTTCAATGTCATTAATTCTTAATTCAATATATAATTCGGTCGATTCTCCCCGCTAAACACGTAACCTTTCTGCGACGTCGCATTTTATCTGCAATTGAGTAAATTAACAACGTTTTGAAGAAGCAGATTATAAAAGGTTTAGGCAAC
>JAPYZR010004755.1:0-12041 GCA_030522945.1 Trichopria nigra
AGCCACATTTTGGTACCAGCCACCTTGATATTGGACTAGATTTTTAAGGTTATTCAACAATTTTCACAAATTTCACCTTCATTAGACCTTGCAATGACCATTTTGAAAATATCGTATAAATATCGTTTTGAACGTGAAATTTTCCGCTCTTTCCGAATTCATTAAAAAAAATATATGTGTTCCCATAAGAAAAAACGAAGATGACCTTAAAATGACTTTGAAAATGGTCGTCAAGGTCAAAATCGAGGTCACCATCATTTGGACCCCCTATCAACCATACAACTTTTATCTGAAATTTTTTCTCGGGCAACGCTTACTTTTTGAGATATTTTACTGTCTAAGTTAAAATGGGTCACCCTGTAGTATATATAGCCATATAAATGTACAGTAATAATATTATATTACTATATATATAGTAACAATATTACTATATATATAGTAACAATATTACATATATATATAGTAACAATATTAACTAAAACTATTTCTTTTGTCGATTATTACGAAATTGTCAAAAATGACGAAATCTTGTCGTTCGTCTATGCATGTTTTGAAAAGTTTATATTTGCTAGCTTCATTTTTATAAGATTATTTTTATTTAAACATATAAGCACTCATTTTAATATTTTAATTTACATTTCACTTTTTACATCGTTTAAAAATTTTAGATTAAGGTTGAATTTAACTTTGGCTTGGAGTTAAAATATCTACTTATTTTTTGTTAGTCATTAAAGTGTAATCAATAAATTTCGATTTTTACTGACAGTAGATAGGATATAAATGAATGCTTGAAAATAATCTTCGAAATTGATAGACAGTTTTTATTCTTTACGATTACAAGATCATTTCAGGAGTCAAACGCCATTTGAGCTCTAACTTAATAAACACTAATAGCTTCTAGCCGCTTCCATCTACTTCTATTAACTATGCAATTTCTTTTGCTTTTGTATATGATTAATTATACTATTCACATTTTACTTCAACCCATACCAATCTTATTTTTTATTTAATATAAATTTCAACATTTATCTGATATATTTCAAATTATTTAACTCAATTGGTGTCACTTTGCAAAAAACAAAAATTTTTTTAATTACATTGCTATACGTAAATCAACCCTAGGTATGTTCGGCTTAATTTACGCATATTATTTTTTAATGAAAAGTACAAAAAGGAAATAGGTTAAGTCAAGTTTTCTATGAAACCAGATCTTCTATACAAATGTAAAAATACGGAAGGTAAATATCAAAATGTCATAAATATACGCAATATTTATCTCCCAGACTCCATTTGTTTTGGAGGATGCGGTCGAATATTGCATTCTTTCATAAACATGTAATAAAATGAAGCAGCTCATACTGTATCAAATTAAACGCAATCTACCACTGTAGCGGAAGCATTCGGCCAACACCGGTTCAAACTTTATTGTATTGCCACAGTATATAAATCGCATTTTATTCGGGGCGCGTCCTCGTTAAAATTCTAATGTCAATTTAAATTTGAATTTTTTCTCATTATCCCCCGTTGTCTCCTCACCGTGTTCCGTCGTCGTCGGTCGAAAGTCACGGAGACGGAAAAAGCTCGCAGGTTAAAAGCTCGCGAAACAAGGTTGGCCCGCTTGTGGTCTGGTATAATTTTCATCGTTCCGCATCGCGGATTCCACGTCGACGTTTCTGCCAGGCATTTCCTTCGTGTCGTTTTTCTACCCGCAGTATTTTTGCATTACGCCCGCGCAAAAATGTTCGACGTTCGCTATAAATCCCAGGGGCTCACTTCCCCCCCCCCCCTCTTTTTATTCTATACACAGCATTTTATAACGCGTCTTCCACAGCTACGTGTTTTCCGAGTTGATCCGTTGTCATTCGACGACAATGGAAACCTCGTTGAACTTGTTGTAAAAGTTAGGTATTTCCGCTGTGGGTATATCGCATCGCTATAGATCCGATATGTCGTTCGATACTGGATATATTCGCGCTGTAAATCGGCTTTGGATGAAAGTCGTATAATTAATAACAATCTGATTTTTTACACGGCTTGCGAACATGTCGTAAATTTGGATTAATTTATAAAGCTCGACTGCTCAACGAAATGTTTTTATTGATATCGATATTTACAAATCAGCGCAACACTTTAATTCGACATTCCTCAAGAATTGTTAATTTTATGAGAAATTTGACGTTTCATCCAGCATCTAGAACAATTTGAAGCGGTAAGAAATGTCAAATGCTAGAAACACAACTGACTTGAAAGTTGTACTAATTACTTGACATCTTGGTCAACGATGCATTTTCCGAAATTAAATTAATTCATTTAATCCTTACAAACATTGAAGGTAACAGTTACATTACACTTCCATCATTGTTTATATAAATAGCTGGTAAACAGCCTAGAGGAAACTAACGAGTAAAATTGTTACCAACTTCTCCACTCTTTAGAGATCTCAAACATAAATCGTCAAACATTACACTGACCACCAAATGTAGACGCTAATTGGACCAAACGCATGTTAAGTATAGATGGAAGAATTTCTGTTCCCCAGCAAGATACGTCTATAATGAGAGTGAGAAAGACGAGAAAGACTCCAGTCCCATCTTCCCTATACACTCTGTTGTTCTATGTTCATCTACATTCCTTTGTTGTACAATATACCATTTTCATATAGCTTGATCCTTTTGTGCACATTGCTTGATTGATCTCAAGAGAAATAAATGTACTTCAGAATATGAACATACGTCATGGACTTATGAAATATTGTGTACACGGACTTAGCATATACACTGATAGATCAATGTACGACCAATATTTGTCCATGGGAAAACTTATTTATATTCACGTCCATTGTACCAGGCCTGGTCATACAACAGAAATGTTTGGGCTATATCGGTAATAAGACACCAATCAGAATGTTTCATTCTGATGAAATAATAATTACTTTCGAAGGTCACATAACACCTAATTCTTGAACAAATAAAACGCAATACTAAATGCGGTTAGCTAATCTTGAATCCATCAGGTCATATTACATCTCTTAGCGCATCGGAAACTGATTGTTACCATAAATTAATCAATTCGATTTTAGCCTCCTCCTCTGGTGTTATTGCAAAGTGACGACCATCGCGGTTGAACGAATCCCGAGTTTACTATACGGACTGGCGAGTCTCGTTCCCTCGTTTACGGAGTTCCCCACGATTCGTTAGACAGGAGGAATGCTTTTGGAAGCTCCTATAACGCGGCATAACGAACCGCACGGATTCGGAAGAAGATGACGGTAAGAGGATTTCGTGTTTTCGCTGGAGGAGAACAAAGATACCAAGTAAACAACGAGTTAAGCGGTGCCGAGGGCCGCCACCGGTAAGTGATTCAATTTCATTTGAAGGCTTTACCGAGGGTTCGAAAAAAAAAACTCTCGAAAGCTTTCCTCCTCCATGGATTGAGCGAAACCGCGGCTCGCATATATCGCGAATCCACTTTGAAAGAGGACGTCACGTTTACCTTAGGGTGTATAGGCCGAAACAAGAATTTTCACTCTGCGCACCATCCCCTACCCCGGTTTCGAGGTCCGTCGTGTGAGAAGGATTTTGGCCATTATGATACACTCCATTTCTTGCCTCTTAGAAAATGCTATTCTTGTAAGGAGTAAATCATATCACAAGGATCGAGTGATTAACTGCCCATTTTCGGGCCGCGATAAATTTCATTCTAAATTTTCTGTTTCTATATACGAAAGCTCCAGACATTCACGGTTTAATGGACCGTCTGACTTTTCAGTTGTATCTCAGTTTACGTTGATATTCAGAGAAATAAAACTAATGTTTTTTTGTATCACCTATGGGGTTCAAAATATAACAAAACCTAGAAGATCTCGAATCGAACCTACTATATGTAAATCTTGGCATGGAAGTACAGTTAAGTTGGTGTAATTTGGAAATAATAATATAATGGTATAATAATTTATTAACATCATAAACTATTTAGTAAATAATGCTTGTTTTTAATGTAGATTGAATATTTATAAAAAATTTGTTAAAAAAAACTTTACGACTGCCTTTTTTAAAAATTGAAAAATAAAAAATACTTCCTTTTGCAGTCTTGTGACTAAAAAACCATAATATGACGTTTCGGTCCCGGTGTGGACCCTCTTCAGAAAAATTTTCGAATAGGTAAGACTGGCATAAGACTCTTCGGAAAAAACCTTTTTAGATTGAATATACTATATACACACATTACTGTTTCCTGTTTTAACATTCATTTTATAAATGTACAAGAAACGTCAGATCATTTATGACAAAACTAAAAAATAATCAGATTACATTATAAGCTGGATTAGAGTACGTATTTTATAAATGTCACTCACTGTGGATTTTATAATAATAATGAAGATTTTAATAACAGATATCACTCGACTCCCAAGTAGCGCTCGTAATATTGAACATTTCTCTCACTGCATATGATTGAACGTGGAATAAATTCGAATCTACATATATGTAGCACGCAAGCGGGTAATATATTTCACCGTGGATCGTTACATCGTCCGGTATTTATTTATCTATTTTAAAGTTTATTTGTTATATTTATTGTACATTTAGTTTATGATGCGATGTATAAGGTGGCCAACAACCGCGGTTAACAATAGTACATGTGTTGTCAAAATTTGATCCGATTGCTACTTGAATTATACCGAATTAGTTGTAGTTGTCCTTTGAGGTCTATTTAAATGCGTTGCAATGAGGGGACATCCAACAAATTTGATATGTCATTAATTTAGTCGTTGGCCCTTTATGAAAGTGTATTTTCGTAGCTCGTAAGGGCCAACTAAAGATAATTCATCGCAATTCAACGAACAGTCGGGTAAAATTTTCTTATGGGATTTTATTATTTATAATTCTGGGAAGATTCGCTCCTTGCAATATTTTTTACCAGCCGTACACATTGCATTTTCTTTTTAAATTGAAAAATAAATCTTTTAAAAACTAACCTTTATTTTAATATACATTTAATCATAATTATACGTGTATATATAATGTTTATAAAAGCATTTCATAATATTACTTCGGTCAAATTGAAATTTCACACTTTCACAATTTCCTTTGTTCTATAAACAAGAGTATCCGTTTTCATGGTCAAGGATTCTGATATCAAAGATCATCTTTCAGCGACGGCGGAAAATCGCATTATCCCACACCTTCGTACTCGCGCAGTACAGTTCTTTTATTTTATTTCCAGTACATATAACTTAATGCATTGGTATTGTGCAGTGAATATGATTATCATTGATTTTGTAATTAAACTATTCAAAACATACATATCACTGATCAGTATTTTAATTATAATTCTTTTAGTTCTAGGACTAACATACATATGTAGCAAGGATTTTTTCAGAATTTGAATATTATTTAAGAATAATAAGAGTAGAAAATGTTGCCCAAACATTGTTACATATCTATTGTAGTATGAATATTTATGCTGGAAAATATTTTGTAATTTAAAAGAGCTAATTATGAATAATTTAGCGATATTAACAATGTTTTCCTGTTTTAGCAAATATTGTAAACAAATATAATGGGAAAAAATGATAAATGTGTGATAAGTAATCAAAGATAACGACGTTACATCGAATGTCACTGGATTCAATGATATATCCATGAGTATGTTTAATTTTTTGTAATCGTTGTTATTCGCAAAAAAATGTATATATAAAATATATAGAAATCTATGTGTTCATAATATATTGAAATATAGAATATAGAAAGGTCATACGATCTAACTCCATAATCAATGCATATTTTCTTCAACACTTCCTGGCTGTTCGATTCATTGTAAAAATCATGTATAACATATGCAATCATGAACGTCATATATCAATGTCTACATCTGTCTTTCGTACGGCACCTGATGGAAATTGATGAGTCAAACCGAAGAAACTCATATTTACCGAAAATAGACGAAAACGTCAACAACGAACAAGATGGTTCCCATTAATCGGAATTTTCGTTGATAAAGTTTGGAACATTGATTGAATATAATCATTACTTTAAAATTATAAAAAATATGAGTTGGATGACACATACTGATGTATATGAATCTAAGTCCTTTTAAAGTAAGGAAAGGTACTACGATGAAATCTCTTAAACACGTACAATCTTCACATTATTTGAATCGTGTGATCCGTACACATGCATCCTAATCTTAGCTGTTAAAAAATATCTTGGCCTCTGCTTTTTATAAATGCATTTTATATCAGTATTGATAATTTTCAAGAGATTACTCTATACACTGGTCATTTTAAGGGCATGAGATACTTTAGTTTTATGTATACCAACAATGTTTCTCAATAAACGAAAGCAACAAAGCTTTTACATCAGCTCGAAGTCAAATAACTGTGATATTTTTCATCTTCCTTGAATTCATAAAAACTGCCATCAGAAACGGGAAAAATGTAAAAATTTGAAATTTATCGGTTAATAAATACTATTTTAAAATTAAACGATTATTCGAAGCTACCCCAATGGCGATCCTCTTAAAGAGCACCATAGACGCATCTACATGAAAGGCTCCTTTCCAACATCAAACAGATAAGTGATGAATCGGTATAAAAAGGAACGACTTCCACATTTTTTCAGTCAGGTCTGAGGTCGAATACCACAGGATAAGTACGCATCGTGCCTTATCTGGGGGTGACTGCGTTAAATCGTTGCTCGTGACCGTACATACTAAATGCCACGAGGGCTTTTACCGCGGGTGCTATATACGAGCCAGCCCTCAGCATAACCAATTTGACGTATATGCAACGCGTCAAATGAAATTTTCTACGTTCCCGCGATACGTCCAGTCCGCGATGATTCACGACCGTGCAATGATTGAGGCGACGAGTTTACAACGGGGGAATATGCAGATCCGACGAATGGAACATTCAGGACATTCCTCGGCAAACGCTAATTTATTCTAAATGCTCGCATCTGTGCATAAACGCAATGACAATTTCAATATTAACGACCACCCTATATAGTCATCCCATTGTGTTGTGAATAAGAACAGCTAAATTTGTTCTTATTGAATTTTGGAAAAAGTAATACTGGAAAAATAGATCACGAAAGAATTAGCCTATACTGGAACAATAGATTAGAGAAAAATTGTCCTGGGGGATGATGATCGTTTTTATTAACTCCTTCTAATCTTTCTCCTGCCTATAGTTCTTACGTATTTTGATGCCCACATTACAAATATTAACACTAATTCTATCATCCTCCTGCCTTTTTCTTAACATCCTCCAACAATACCTAGGACGAACGTCCCATGGGCATGGTCCGCGCTCCCCTAGACACCCCGCTAAAACTATCCTAACTTTACTCAACATTCACAACATGCATTTAACGTGGTGCATTTTTTCAATGGATCATTTTCGGCTCTTTGACTTATCCCTTCGACATGGTCGCAATTGAATCTGTCTAAATGGAAAGTTATCCTTATCGAACTGTTTCCATGCCGCTGATGATTTTGTCTGTGATGAAATTATAAAGATAAAACGTTGCGAAGATTAGGAGGTTTTAAAATGGGGATATCAGCTGGCTGTAGAACATCAAGTCAAATTAAAAAAACGTGCAAAGCGACATATTAGCTTTCCATCAATCTCTTCAACACCGCTGAGTTGTATATGCATGAACGTGACCATTGAAATTCGCATCAAAGTTTTAGTCATGTATATCACGGCCACATCAACAATGTGCATATTTCAAGGAAAGGTGTTCCAGTTCATTGTTCAACTCGTGACATATCGTTACTACATAGTTTATATAATTTTTGTTGTTATACAATATAAATGGAGAGATTTCCAAACATTATATCAATTAATTTCTACAAAATTAATTTCAAATGTCTGCCTTGGATTTTCTATAGTTATAATAAGAATTAAATCGGGTTTCTCGATCGTATTGAAATTACATATATGTGTTTGTATGTACTAAGAGCCATTGGATCCGTCATTTCATAAGATCATAATTATTCTCCGTTAAATGTGATTCCAGCGTACTATAGAAAGTATAAATAATGATAATGTATATATGTATATAAGATGAATGATAGCAGAAGTAATACCTTATGGTGATAAACATGAAACGCGGTAACAACGATGAATGCCAAATTACATACATAACCAATATGTAATAATTCAAAGTAGCAATATTTAGAGGATTGAAATAATTTATGCAATTAGTCCAATATTTTCTATTTCCAATCAGTGCATTAATAACTGAAAAAATGAATCACAGCAAACCGGATTCAAGCGTTGTAATTGAATTTCGATATTAAAAAAGAGTAATATTTCTATAATATCGTTATGAGACGTAGTCTCTTACATTATATGCATATAATTCAACGAAAATTTACTCAATATAATACTAAAAGTCTATATATTATTATATAAGGACTGTAAGGCATATGCACTACATTTTAATAAACAACATTAATTAAATATGTTTTAATTGTTCACTTTTTAAAATATTTTACACTATATACAACTCGAATCTTTTATCTTACAATTTTACGTTTATTGATAATCACGATATCTTTTCCATCGAAACTTGGTGAAGTTCCATTCACGTACCACTTTCGTTTACAATTCCAGTATTCTAACACACACTTGGTTGAAAACCAACTTAATCAGAAAATGAATGAACCGTTCCAGATTTCATTTAGCGCATTGGAAAAGCGTTCGTTTGCGCTAATATGAAGTACTTCACGATTACAGGACTTTGGACCGTACCTATTCGGAATACGCTCGCTTATTGGTTTAGTCACGGATCGTTTGTTGTGATTGGCCTCCAAGGGATTTTCGAAAATTGTAGATTTTGCTGAGTGATGTGTCATTTCGTGAAACTACTTTTTTATAAACATTGTGTAACTGTACTTTTTGCAGCATTTTTCCTTTTATTTTTTTTTTTTAACAAACACCACCTTTATGCTCTGTCATTGTAAACACAAAAACACAATAATTCCTGATAAACGGTTATTTATATATGCTTACAAACCTTTTTCGGATGTTCGAAAGCAAAACTTTGCAACATCGTTAAATATTCATCTAACCCTTTTTTAAATTCGTCCACCATTTTAAATGAGCCATTACGATATTT
Organism: Trichopria nigra; assembly: GCA_030522945.1. NCBI lineage: Eukaryota > Metazoa > Arthropoda > Insecta > Hymenoptera > Diapriidae > Trichopria > Trichopria nigra. The sequence continues at coordinate 9,126 of JAPYZR010004755.1, forward strand.
AAAAATCTAATTCCAAATCATACCGAGAGTCATTAAAATTTATCGGAAAGTCCTGGAGATTTACCTATACCCACCATTGTTTCTAATTAAAGAGCTATAATATCTTGTATATATAGAGATAATAAAAAAATGCTGCTTTTTCAACCTAAGACAATTACTAACACTTGGCACATTATCATACGATTTCATAACATGAACTGATGATTCATTTAGAAAATGTATAATTCGATATAAATACTGACCTTTTCACGTAGCATATCCCGAACACGCGACGCCTGACTCCTACTGCGATGAAGCTCCAACTGAAGTTCCAGGCACCTTTCTTGCCAATTGAGCTCTTCTACACTACTGGTATACCCGTCGAAGCTTTTGGATGATCCGTAAGCGGGCCTCAACTCTTTCGTCTTAATATCTTGCCCAACCGAAGATGAATGCGTCCTATCGCTCAAACGGCCAACGTCTCCATGAAAAATTCTTCCCTGTCCATCTTGTCTTCCCGATAGGGAATAACTTCTCTCAAAATTACTCCTTCCGGAAGGACCAGGTTCAAAAGCCGCGCGGACCCGGCTACATAGAGCTTGGAGATTATGAATGTCATGGGCCTTATTTTCAAAACAAGTCGATCCAAACTCCGGCATAGCGAAGGATCTTTGATCTGCATATTCTACGTGACCACTGGACTCGGAGGTGAAATTGTATGGACTACACTTGGCTTTACTGGTGACGGTAGGGCTGTCTTTCAATTCCGCATAACCGGCGTTCTTGGCGGTCTCCGCGAAACTTTTATCCTTTTGAAAGATCAAATTTGCAACATTCACATACGGGGAGTCCCTGTAGGGCACAGGGCTATTGTTGTTTCGGGGCCTGGGTGGAGGTGTCGGACCTTGCCTGCCACGTCGGGGCAGCAACCGCGGACTGTCTGGACCCATTCGGTTCGTCTCGCAGACATTCGGCGATCGAGACGCATCCGAAGGCGAAGGGCCCCTTCCTAATTCGACATTGGGACCACCGCCCCCAGCATCTTGGACTCGGGCGCCCAATCGGGGACTGCAAGGCGCCGAAGAACTCGACCCGAAATCCGAAGTAAGCCGAGCAATTGGGTCCAAGATTTGCGAAAGTCGCCGAGCCGGCGAGCCGCGTATCTCGTCCATCTTGCGAGAAAATCCCACGTCCTTTTCAGCGCATTGGGTTTTCCGGGATTGTGATCCCCCTCACGTCTTTGCGATCATTTTTCTTCAGAAATTGACGTAGGAGCACGGTATCGTCGGCAGAATGGCGAAGAAGAACAATCAGGGGTCATCATTTCGCGAGGTCTCGTAACTGCGTCGGGACCTGTAAAAGAAATCATATTTATCTATCTTTGTAACAAAATATCCTAGTTATCAAGAAACTTGATTGAACTGTTTACTAATTGAACTAAAAATTGTTCCTACTAAGTAATTAGTTTATGTTCGATATTAGATTATTGTAACGTTTACTTTTTCAAGTTTTTTCTGCTTTTCCTCCATTTTTCGACGTCCTCGACTAAACGTGGAAGTGAGTTTACTGTGAAAGTGGAAGAGAAATATTAACTTAGGTAGAGTGTTTGCGATACTAAATTGACACTCGCGATTCTTCAGGGTGTTTCTACTAACTTGCTTCCACGCTTCATCGTTGAGAAAAGAATATAAGCGACTATACAGCGAACAAGTGAGCTGGAGCGAGAAGGGAGATATGCGTCATAGATGGATGGTTTGTTAACGGCAAAGAGAGAGGAAGCGGAGATGGACAGGACTGCGAGTTTATTTTAAGGTCGACAGTTTAAAGGGCCAAATGAAGAACCGGATGGGAGCAGCGAGAGGAACAAAACGATATCGTCTTCTCCGCTTCGCAATTACTCAGAAGAGAAGCATTTTACGTTACGCGACTGAGTCTTCCCTCTTGGGATATAACATTTAATAAAGAAAGGCCTTTATTCGCAATTAAAGTAATGAAAAAAACGTTTACTTCCCGAAAATGTAATCTCGCAACTTTATTTCAACCTTGAGGACTGCTGCACCTATTTCTATATATAATTTGCGGCTGCACTAGACATTTAACTAATGAGTGCAGACGGCTAAGTGAGTGCACGGCATTTGTATATTTCATTGCTCATTACACGTTCCGAAAAATAATTACTCGCTTCAGAGAAGACCTTTGAAATTGCAATTTTCCGAATGTATATTACGAAAATTAAATTCCTGAAATCACGCTCACTTCAACCTTTTTTTTGGTGTGAACATTTTTGGAAATATGAATCAGTTCGGTTAATAGAAATGTCAACACAATATGTAGGCACTATATGATTGAGGATTCTGAATCTGAATCTGAATACAAAATTTTAAAATTCAAAATTTCTGAAAAAAAATTAAATCAACCCACTCTTCATGTCAGTCGTATTGTTTTTTGGGAAAACAAGAATTACACGGACGTCAATGGTGCAGGCTTGGCGGAAACGTATTGTCCTCTAGGAATAACTGCCAGGGGCGCCTTTGAACGAGAATGCATGTCTGCTTCGTTGTTTTTTATCCTCTCTCTCAGTTTGGAGCCCTCGTCTCTCATCGGTGTTTCATCTTCGGAGCACCAACGTCATCAGTCGCGAGCTCTTCACCGTCTGAGGAAGAAGAAAAGGGCAACAACCTGTAGCTATATAGGAATACCGATTCGCGCAGCAGGAAGCTCGTAAAACAGAAGCGGTAGTATACGAGTCGCAACTTAAGAATCGAAATCCCAGCAGTTCCTATGCCCCCTGTTAATTGTTGTGATGCTGCTGCCCTCGTCGCATACTTGTAAAGTACTACCCGACTAGAAATTTTGATCCGTCTCGGATACGGCACGGATCCGGAATCCGTAGTACCGGGTCCGGAACGTATAAGGATACCTGACCTTGCACGGATC
>JAPYZR010004756.1:0-11766 GCA_030522945.1 Trichopria nigra
CATTAATGTTATATGTTAAATTACGTCTACTGAATGCATAGAATATTATAAGATATATGGAAATTACCGAATATTTTGCCTATTTATAATAGGAACTTTCGATATTCAGAATTCACGAACTACATTCTTTCTCTGAAGCATGAACTATGTAACTTCATTTCATGCTATAACCTATTGTTTACACGTTAAGTCAATTGATTTCGATAAAATTATTCGAGCCTCTAAAGGATGATGCAAATGCAAATAATTTCTGCCCCCGTAACGAAGCCTTACATATAATATTGTTGCTTATAGTAAAGAAGTAAATACACCATTGCAATATTAGTGAACATATCCACATTACTCGGCTGCGATTGAGACACCGATGTTGGTGTCTTATAATAAGTGCTTTCGTAAGAATTCTGTTGTTATTCTTACCTAATATTGCTTATTGTTGCTTAGTAATGAAGTAATACCATTGCAATATTTTTTAGTTTGACAACAAATTAGTCAACGAAAAAAGTCGTCAGTAAATTTATCTAGATGTGGTGTAATACCTTATGACAAAATCTTTACATTTCAATTCTGCCTTCTGTCATTCCTAAGCTCTATCACCTATTTGTTGTTCGTTAGAGCTTGCGATCGTATTTTTTATTCTTAAAAAAGCTTGCTTTTTTATGGAAATAAAACAAATAAAAATAAGTAACTTTAGTTTTAACAAATTTGTTTTTAATATTTTTATCCAGAAATTTATACTTTGAAGATATTATTGTTTGAAGATACATTGCCACTGACCATTTTTAAAAATCATTATATGAGAAATTGGAAAATAAAAATCGGGTTCGTACCTAGTATAATCAAACTCATCAGATTCATAACTACGTTGCCTAGTGACTGTTGGCCTGAAATCGGGCCGGTTAATTCCAATACTAGAAGATGGTCTTTGAGGAAGAAGTTTTCGGTTCCGTTTATTTTCAAAGTAGTTACTAGTGCCAGAAAACCACTTCCCTCCGCTGTCCCACTGCCTGTCCTCGTCAACTTGACCGTACCTGTCAAATGTTGTATTAATAATTAGAAATATATTTTTAAATACGCTTTCAGCAGAATAATAATTAATACGGAATGAGTCAAGATCTAAAATTGGATAAGAAAGTACTTTAGGTAGAATTATTTCTATTTTCTCTTGAATTCCTAACGTGTTATTGAAAAATAAACATTTTTTTGCATTGAGACTTCCTGTTTTTCTTTTTCTGTTTTTCAATTTCGATGGTATAATTGTATAATTTAGCCGTGAAATAAGTAGATTCGCGGTGGAAGGATGCGTTACATTTCCGACTTTCTGGTAGATTCAATTGTACGACCATCAGCAATGTAGGGTAAAATAAAAATAACTAACAAAAAATTGTACCTTTCCCATCCATCCACTAAGTAATTACATTTATCAAGTGAAACGTTATTTTCTGTAGACAGCGTTGTATAAAAATTTCATTCTGCTAAACTCGTAACGTTATCTGAGCGCACAAGCAATTAAATAACCAATTTTCAAGATAATTGACTTATTCTGTACTTTCACAAATAGAAACAATTTTTTAAGGAAAGGTAAAATATCTATGTGTTATTATTTCAGTAGAAAATCATATAATTGGTATAAAGGTTGTTATTAGGTTTTGCATTAAAAAAGAATTTTTTCATAATGCCCCTATTTTAAAAAATGACATATTACAATATTGTCTATATACGGAATATTCGCAATATCTCGGATTTCAGACACTGATTCGATTTATTTATTTATTTATTTATGGATGGATTTACGGATATGAAATTCAAAATTTATTTTCGCACTGGATTTCATTTTATATTCCTGGCATTTCAACAAATAATTATTATTATTATGACTCTTTTCTCTAATTATTACATTTAATTCATCCGGAGAGTTAAAAACTATTTTTTACTCGTGTTTCAGCTAGACAAGGCATAATAAAACGTTTACTTTGATAAATGTAAGAGCAAATTTTATTTAAATGTACGTTATCAAGAAAATCAAGTATTATCAAGAAAATAAATGTGCAATATGATCTCTTTCCTTTGCAGAATTGATATAAACGTAATCACATCACATATCGTAACATTCCTGCTCGACTGCTGATTTTCCAATCCAACATTCTATTTAAACACATCTGAAATATATTCCATCCGTTACTTCTATAGGATTTGCAATATCCCTCTGGTTTTTCAAAAAATGGCCATAATTTAAATCCACCTATATAAATATAATTTTCAAATACGCATTGTTGGAATATATCTGAATATAAAATAGTGAGTATACGTGCTCGTGAATAAAATTCGGAAAATTTGGTATGCAATCTCACAAATCCTGGAAATAAAGAAACGAAATAAAGCAGGAACGTGTCACTGGGTAAAAGTCGGAAAAGGGTTTTTCACGATTTCATAAAGTTTCCAAACCGCTTACGTGTAACACACGTTCATTTATATTCTTGTCGTGTAACGGCAACATATGTCACGCGAGATTCTTTCGTAATGCGAGAAAAGCTCGGAGAATTCGCGCCACGCGTGTACATTTATCGAAACACACACATTTAACCCCTGTTCGCTTGTTGAAGTTCGTAAAGTACAGATAAATATTGACAAATGCGCCAGGCCTATATCCCATTTCCGCAACACGTGCCCACTCCGATACCGGGACTCACCTTTCATTCTGATATTCGTATCCCATCATATTGTCATAGTACTTATTGTATCCGATATCAGCATGGCACTCAGGATAGACAGCGCTCATTTTTCCGACTCGGCCGTTGCTGCTGCAGCTATCAAAGTGTGAATGCTCATCATACAAAGTCGTTTGTCTTTCCAAGGACGGTCTTCTGCGGGGGGCTGCAAACCATGAACGCAGTATTGATTATTTACGACCGATGTTATTGCAGGTGCAAAGTTGTATTTTCGAATACAATACCTATTCTTCGCGACGCGGTGGTGGTTGTGCCCGAATAATATTCCATGCCGCTGTAAACTTTAGTCTCATCACTTCTCGTGCCTCTTCCATAGTCGTAGCCGTCACTGAACCAGTCTTGACTGCAAAGAATGAAACACATTTATGGCGGCAATGATAACAGAATAAAAAGTTCAATCTCGAATGATATCACTCAAAACTGCCTAGCCTCGCCAATGAATTCTTCAAACTTTCTACATACCGTTTCTCCTATTGTCTTTTATTACTTCAAGTTCTTCAGCGTTTTCTCATATCACTTATGAAAATATGTATTTCAAGACATAAACTCAATAAGTAAAGCGCTTATAATTTGTTTTTATACATTGTCATATAATGGTCCACGATGCGACAAAACCAAATACGTATTTATGGTGATCTCTTATGGCGATCCTCAGGTATATTTGATAATTATTATACTTGTACCAAAAAAAAAAAAAAAATATACTGATACACGTTCAATAGAGACAAACCGATTGCAATATTTTACAAACAGTTTTTGTTTTATAATAACGGACTTCGTTTGTTTGTAAATTCTTATAATACTATTTATTTAAAAAATTCCGGAAAAAAAATTCTCGAATTCTCCTGAATTTTTTAAATAAGCCAATAGTTAATAAATTTAAAGAAAAAAAGGAGCAAAATTAAAACTAATTTAAACCGATAAATTTGTTTAGTCCGTGATTGTATTTGATACTTTCAATTTGGACACATGGTACAAATGCTACTGGATTACCTAGATCCATATTGTTTCCACAAAAATAATTTTGAATAAATATCATATTTTTAAAATAAATTTCATAACCAAGTACTTTAAAGAATCGAAACGTTCAAAAGTGAATCAACAAAAAATATAACAAATTCAGCTTGAGTAATAACAGTATGTAGAAAAAGCTTAAAACTCATTCTTTGTGGTTGTGCCTGGCAAATATAAAGGCCCGTATAATGAGATCACGATTAAGCACACCATGCAATTTATATATCGTGAAATATTTGGTTAATAAATAATTAATTGTAATGCTTGTGGATATGCATGTGATTATGCTACCGATACTTTTAATGGTTATGCTTGGCTAATGTGCATTGCTTAATGTTAATATTTGCAGTGTTTTACAATCAAATCGATTCAGTGAAATTGATAAAGGCTAGATGAGAATCCGCAAGTATATTTATATATATTCTTATATTACATTTTTTGTCCAATGCTACGAAATATATATACATAAGACGATTCTACATGACATACACAATCATAGAAAATAATTTATCAAAATCCGCGAGGTTGTGTATGAAGACCATAGTAACGATTTAATTAGTTTATTTTAATCGTTCACATTGCGATTGATCGGATATCAATATTACATAAACAGGACAATGATTGTCAAGTATGTGTACCTTACTTCATTCATTGGTAAATAATGAGAGAAGTATGGGGATATTATCGAAACGATGGACTACTTGGTGTGTTTGTTTGCAGAGATGATGATGTTATGCCTGCGGATAAAAATTGATTTGAAAATGTCGGGAAAATGTATGCTCAAGGTGATTTGCTTTAAATTTATATGTATATTCTAGGTAAACTAAAATATTTTACTAGGAGTGTGAATCATGACCACTACGACAAAAAAAGCTTCATTGAATGACATGTCGATTTATGCGGTAGACCAATTTTGCGGTTTCACTCAAATATGCATTAAGATACCTGTCTTCGTAATCCCACGTGTGCTTCCGCCTTCTATAGATAGAACAAAATCGTATGCGGATTGTTTTTAACTTGACCAATATAACCTAACGACTAACGGGTTATGATCAGCTAATCATCATTTAATAAAGAAGAATAAAAATGTATTCAGGATACATTTTAACCAAGCATAAATAAAGTGTTCGTTTTCACTGAAATTTAATACCAAACGTGACATTTTGTATAGAAAATTTCATATAACAAATTTTTCTCATTTTTGTCAATATTATTATACGTACACCATTTGTTAGAAATGCATGTAATATTGAAATATTTAAATGTCAATTATAATAGAATCGATTGAAAAGAGAAATAAACGCCGGCATAGTAAATACATTATTTTTAGTGAGTTGTCGCAAATTGAACAGTATTTTTTATTTTGAATATATCGTTTTTATTATGACATTCTCTGGTTTCTCAAATTTCAGTTTAAAATATAATTTTTTTCATGCAATAAAAAGATAAAGATAAAATATGCGAGCTAAATTCGCATTTTTAAATCTTTCAAAATACTTCAATTTACAAGGTGTCCAAGAACCAATCCACGTTAATAATAAAACATGGGCATTCCAAGCAAAAAAGTCTATTATAAAAATTTGATCTAATTCCTAGTTTAATTACGGCGAATTATTTTTAGTTTTCCTTTTGCAAAATCCATTGCAATAGGGGGCCATCCTCGAACTCTTTGTATGTCATTGATTTAACACCTGGCCCCTTACACAAGTATGTTTGCACACTCCGCAAAAGCCAACTAAAAATCCAATTAAACTAATTAAACTAACAATCAGATTACATTTTTGTATTGGACTTTTTTGCTGGATATTATGCGAAGAATCACCCGATGCAGTATTCTTAACCAGTTGTTGGATACCTTGTGTATGTCTATACATCTGATCTGAACCTTTCCCAAATAAATAATTAAATCAAATTACAACTCTACTAGAAAATAAGACCAGTTTATGGCCATTTTTTCTGGACTCCATTACTTTTAATGTAATATAGAGGCCAGAAAATCTGGGCAGAAACTGGTCTCATTTTCTACTAGGGAATTTAATATATAATTTATATAAATGAATATAATAGGACTCCCTCAGAAACAAGTAAACGTATAATAATCTTAAAAAAAAAAAACATAAAATTTAATTTATATTGCGGAGAAATAATGTAATCAACGAATTAAAATAATGTTTTAATAGATACAGTAATTTTTGTAATCACAATAGATAATTATATTTTACTGCATTTCAAAAGATACGGCAATGATAAATAATTCAGAAATATAGTAACAACAAATTCTAAATATACATTTCATACCGCAATTTTGTAAAGTTACTTCAAAACAAATGGATTGTTGCATAAATATCGCTCGGAAGCAATAAAAAGAAAATGAAATATTCCGAACGCAACCATTTTATTCGTGAAAGAGTTAGAACTTGTTGCGCCTACAGCGATGTTGTATTGAATCCCCTGTGAAGTGAACCGTATGAAAATATTGAATTGCAGATAAATTCATAACAGTATATTTTCCTTTTGACATGATAAAAAATAATTAAGAATTGCGTTTAAATGCAATTATTGAATCGAATGTTTTTAAACATATCATTAATATTAATTGCGCAAAACAAAAGTTGAATAACGAAACGATTAATTTTATTAAAGTCTATACAATATTCAGAACAAATTTTTAAACAAATCGAAATGAATTTCGTACAGTGGGATAAAAATAAAACGAAGATCTGAAAGGATTCGCAGTAGAAGTATTCTGTAGATCATGCACAACAATTTACCAGGGATAAAGTGGTCTAGTTGTTTAGAAATCCCACAATGGAGTAAAAGAGCAGAGCTGAATCGCATTTAACGAGGTTATTTCAATGGAGCCATTGCCAACTGATGAAGCAAGATGAATCAATAGCAAATACAGAAAAGTTCCGAAATTGCATAAACGTAGGTATTATTTCCTTTTATAAAATTCCCAATACACAATTTATGTGTAGAAGCAAATGTTCATTCCTTCAATGAAATAGAAATTACTAACTTAAATCAGGTATTTCAATAACCGACTAAAATTATGGAATTTGTATGAAAAAATAATCAACTTCAAGTATCTATATAATTATTGTAAAGTTTAGAAACCAGAAATTTTTATTTCTCTTTTCAAGTTATGGACAAATTTCAAAAATAAACGTTTAGAGAATAATTAAGGAAAAATGTATTATAAGAATGCTCATACTTGAACTCTTTATAATGTTTTGGTCTGCTATTATAGGATAATGGCTCGGAAGACTCGACACTTTGTTGGGTCATGTACCGCTTAGGAGGACTTTCATCGGGATATGACTCGTCGTATCGTGGACTGTGCCCTCTACCATAAACGCTGTAATTTCCCGTTGTCATTTTGTTTCCACTAGACATCAAAATCTGTAATAAAAATTTTTTGTATTAATAAGAATTTCAAACAATTATGATATTTATTATGAACAGAATATACAAATCGCATTATTAATTACACTGAAACTTTGCATCATCTCAAGAAAATCGAGTCAGAAGTAAATCAATCATTACCATTTTACATTATATAAGAAAGGCACGACATTTGTTGGAGCTGTAATGCAGTGTCAGATATTACAAGTATACATTTTCATATGTATTGACATAGTCGATGTCAGCAAATAATCATAAATAATGAATTCGAACGGAGAAAATTAAAACAATTGATCTAATAGTTGGACATTGATGGTAATAATCACTGTATTCTCAAAACATTACATTACTTCGTTACTTCAGATTTATCGCTTCAGGCATTACAGTTATAATCACGATTTCGCAGTCGGTATTGAAATTTAAAGTAGCTGACTTAACATATCGGATATAAATTCAAAACATGAGATGTGCTATTCATTATTTTATTAATAATTACATTAAATATTTATAATTATTTTTGTACATCTTTTGATCATATAATTCGATAACTGTTTACAATTTTGAATTAGCTCAAACGAACTCGAATAATAAGTTTCGTTATGAGATACGATTATTTGTGTTTTGTTCAGCCAAACTGGTGGGTTTTATTAGTTTTATATGAATTTGTCGACATCAAAACTAGCTTTTTTAAAATTTGATGATTACATTAGCATCACGTAAATAAATGATTAAAGAATAACATTTTTTCTTTTAAATCATAAAATTTATATAGAAAATATATATTGATAAAACTGCCCAAAAACTAGTAAAAATGGTACTAATAAAATACGTTAATTCACACTATACAATTTCAATATCAATTACTTTGTAAGCAAAAATAATGCTTGAATATCAATTTACATTACGTCTAATGATGTCCCATAGCACCATGATAAATACAATTGATGTAATGAAGGTATGATTAACTAATGCTACTTTATGCTCATGTTACATGCATGCAATATGAAGTCTTGATAAGACATATACGTCAAACCTAATTACGTGGAAACGTTAACTTTATACGGTAATTTTACGCGTTCCTAAATTACGTATTGAAAATGAAGTTAATTGAATAATAGTTTTCATAATCGTTATATCAATAATAAGTATATAATAAGTGGATATTACATAATGTAGATAAGAAAATAAAGAGATTCAACAAAACTTTTCTCTTTTCTCTGGCAGCTCCGAAATAATGACAGGATACATTTAGATATACATCTTGATTGTTAATCGCTGCTTAAGGTTGAGGAGTAAAATATTTTGCGAAAATTTTTCTACAGTATATCAATATTCATCATAGCGATGTAAATCGACTGTAACAAATTTTTTACTTATCGTCGATAAACCATATTTAAAATGGGTCAAGAACGCTTTTTATCGTACGTACAGGTTTCCTTTATATTGCATACACCGTTATCCTTTCAAAGGATTTGCATGTTTCTCTTTTCATCTACCCTAAATTCTTGTAAAAATCCATTCCATTACAATTGCATACTTTCAGGGCTTTAAAAGTAAAACGTATATAAACATAATGTGTGCATTATAAGTCCGTAAAGTTGTATAAATTGTAATCGCAAAATTTATCATCCCACTTAATTCAAATAAAAAATAGTCCTATTTTAGTAATGCTTTATTAGTTTTTTACGCCCAACATTTGCTGCTTAATACTTGAATAAAAGCTTTTTCATTTGGAAGAATATTTTATAGGGATTTAGAAAGTTAGTTTCACGTATTTTTCTACAATATGCTACAAAATAATTGGTCGTTAAACTGCATCCTAATGGGAATGTAGTATAAAAATAGAAATTTTCCTCTAAGCCACACTGTGCCATGAGAACAATATTCCCGTTTAATCTTATCGTATCTGTACCTGGTGGTCATCCCGCTCGTAACTGTTTTCCCGGGATGTTTCCAGCGACCGCTGCGGTGTTGCCAACTGATTTGCAGCAGTGCGAAATTGCGAGGCCGAACTATTGGCACCCTGTCCGCCAACTGGATAATTCAGGTCCGAGGTATAATCTGAATCTTCCGAATAACCCGCTGAAATTAGAATGAGCATCATAAGAAATCGCAAAATATGATTGCAAATGACCTACCTCTGGAAAAAAAAAAAACAATTCAACAGCGTGCATTATTCCTGATGAGTAATGGTTATGATTTGTGAGTTATGAGAAGTACAAAATTTCATTTCCCGCTTAAAAATAATTATACGGCTATCTTTCAAATTATTCTCGTAAAATGCAACAATTAGAATTTTGAATACATGGGCATACATGTCATAGATCGACATTTCCTATTCTCATTATCTAGTTCAAATGAAAGTTCAGTGTACATTGAATACATCTAGTGAATCGCGGCATTATTCAATTGCTGATATTTCGACCGAAACACGTACTGTTCAATAGTATATTTGGGTAGCTGATCAATATTTAATTTATTTTCGAATGAATTGAAAAGTTATTTCATTCTCTTTTGTATCAAAAGTAAAAAGAGAATGGATTAATTTGCAAAATGCCAACTTCTGGTGCTGAAATATATTATAATTCTATAGCTCCGTATTATTAGCATCAGATGTGTAAAACCATATAGCTATGAGGATATATTATACCAATTTGTTTTAATTTGAAATACGCGATGATATGGTGAAATGCAATTAATGATTAATATTTAATGTTGTGTTCGTAGAATAAACTCACAATGAGCAAACATAAACATCATTTGTCGAAGCTCTTGTTGACCCCTTGGTTCTTGATTCACTGTGTTGTTAAGTTGCTCCAGTTTCCGCTGTAAATCTTCTGCAGGAATCATTATAAAAACAATTAATTTTTACAACAGAAAAAGTAGATACAATTAATTTAAAATCAAAAAGAAATATCAATAAACTCTATTTAAGTATGTGCACAAATTTTCGTTAATTTTTAACGAAAACACAACATCCTAAAACAAACCACAGCCATCGTTCATAATCAATATTTAAAAGTATTTAAGACTTGGAAATACTAAAAAATTAAAATTTATTAATAATTCATCATGCTATTCAAAAAGTTAGATAACTGTAAAGGCAAATATTTTTGAATTAATATATCCATCAGGCGTTAATAATATATGGACTTTTTCTTTAAATTATTGGGAGTGAAAATTGACACAGTGAATTTTTCAACTCTTTATTGTAATTACACAATTGAATTCTTTCTAGATAATCGGAAAATTGTCATTCAAAACAATAAAGAATTTCAATGAAATATTAAAATCTTATCAAACATTGTATAGTCTTCTATTTCCTGCATTTTGATATTATTAGAAATTATTGAATTAGATAAAAGTTATGATGAAATTTTTTTTATTTCGTAGTATAGGAGAACAGTTTGATTGAAATAAAAATAATTAACATTGCTATTTACCAAACGGTTGTTCAAATCGGCAGTCTATGAGAAGGGTGTGACCAGTTGGCACTTTCGTCCCGGTGACCACCCCGTCCGTCAGCTGCAGCTCCGAATCGAGACTGACCCATTGACAACACGGCTGCATGAATAAAATATTTATTCAAAGTTTACGATTAATGCAATTTTTTGCGAATATTCCTTTAACGTATTAATAGGAATCATACGTAATAGGATGCAAGACATTCTGTATTGACAAAATAATTGATTAGTTATGTTACATCCATTAATTCAATTTTATTTTATTCGAATTTTTGAGATCGATATGCATTTATAAGTGATGTTTACATGTGAATTGTTTATAGATGATATTTTTAGATGTCGCATACAAATCTGTAGTAATGCGTTATTTTCGCAGAAAAATCCAGAAACTGAGTGTTCATTTCAATATTGTCTTCCAAGTCTAAAAAAAAAGAAAACAAATTGGGGCAAAAGCCTTATATGTAAGTCCTATATTACAAATTTAATTTTGACAGTATAAGGGTAAAAAGTACGTACTTATATTTTGATCGTTATTTTTCATTCAAGAGGTTAACTCAACGTCCACCCTCTTGGGCATTAAAAAAAATTATTTGATGCCTTAGATTTCTACGTATGTGTACGTACATTTCGAAAACCGGAAGGTCATTAAACGTCAAGGCTTATGAGAAATTGAATGGTAACGTTTCTACAGTAGTGACGGTTTTTAAGTTTAAACTATAGAAAAAATGAAGTAATCATTGCTCTCCCGAGGCGCGCATAAAACAATAACTATAATATCAATCGTTGAAATAACGGCCGTAATCTCGAAGGTGAAATGGATTAAGTTGATTTCTACGGCATACGTGGATGTTCGGGGTGTAATCTTATAAGTCTCCATTCCGGCAGGGAGCTTTTTCAGGTATTTCAAAAATCTGTATCCGCAAAGGAGATAAAGAAGGGTTATAACACTCTTCGATTGAGAGGACCTACATAACACGTAATCTGATCTTTTATAGCGAAGGATTCGAAATACAAACGTGGCATCACAATACAAGTATAAAGAAATTGATTTTATTACTCATGGTGCATTTTTATGATTTAAATACTTGAAAATTATATTGCATTAGAATTGTAATATATATTAAAAATTGTTGTTAACTTATGTACCAGCAGATTTA